>BLBF01000097.1:4210292-4234524 GCA_015471245.1 Laticauda colubrina
AGAGTAGAGTAGAGTAGAGTAGAGTAGAGTAGAGTAGAGTAGAGTAGAGTAGAGTAGAGTAGAACAGAATAGAAGCTGGAAGGGACCTTGGAGGTTTTCTAGTCCAGCCTCCTGCTCAAGCAGGAGAACCTACCATTTCAGACAAATGACTGTCTAGTCTCTTCTTTAAAACCTCCAGTGATGGCGCAACCACGATTTCTGATGGCAAGCCATCCACTGGTTAGTTATCAGAAAAGTTCGAGGTAGCTTTTCTCTTTGATTGGTTTCCATCCGTTGCTTCTTGTCTGGCCTTGTGATGCTTTGGAAAATAGTTTGACCCCTTCCTCCTCTCTGTGGCAGCCCCTCAAATATTGGAAGACTGTTCTCATGGTCCTTCTCTTCCCTAGACTAGCCAGGCCCAGTTCCTGCAACCGTTCATCGTATATCTTAGCCTCCAGTCCCCTCATCATCCTGGTTGCTGTTCTCTGCACTCTTTCTAGACTCTCAACATCTTTTTTATAGTGTGGTGACCCAAACTGGATGCAGTATTTTAGGTGTGGTCTTACTAAGGCTTTATAGATATCTAGAAAGCTTCCTTCCAGGAAGCAGGCTGTTAGTCAAGACATTTGAGGTGATAACAGAACATAGATTTGGCAGCAGGTAGATTTTTAATTATGTAAATTTAGCCTTCCTCAGCCCTCCAGATGTGCTGGAACAGTGACTTTCAATCACTGCCAGACCACAAGCACATCTGCAATGAGAGGTCAACAAGAAGGACACCACTCGCCGTGGCATGACAAAAGCCCTGCCCCCTTTTTTACATGCATCACATGACATGAGTGAGGCATGTAAGAACAGGGCAGGGCTTGGACTGTCCAGTTAAGGCCTGCACCTTCCCTTTTATGACCCTCCCCACCCCAATGATGCTCTCCTTCCAAACCGCCAAGCTTGTGGCCTGGAAACCAGGGAAGGATTTATACTCCTTACAGACAATTGGTCATTTGCATTCTTTCAGAGGGTCGTTGAAGCCACTTGGAGGTTTATCTGTGTCCTCTAGATCACCTGAGTGATGCTCTTGGTTCCTGTCATCTTCCATTTTTCTCTCCATGTTTAGTAACCTGGATATTAAGTCAATCTGGCTTCCCTATTGACTTTACTTGTCACAAGTTCTCAAAATGGGATTACATGACCCCAGGACACTGCAACCGTCATGAATACAAGCCAGTTGCCAAGCAACCAAATTCTGATCATGGGCAATGATACTGCAATGATTGTAAGCGTGAAAAATGATCATACGTCACATTTTCAGGGCCACTGTCACTTTGAATGGTCACTAAACGAGCTGTCGCAACTCGAGGACTACCTGTTGTCAACTCATAAAATATTTCCATGGTCTTTTTAGAGTTGCCAACAGAAAGGGAGGGGGGAGCAGTGTGGCAGCTTACAAAACGAAACTGCATTCCATCATTGTTTTCAAATATAGTAACTAGGTGACCGAAGTTTCTGCCGCACAAAAGCATGATGGATGACTCTGGGCTATGAATGTGTCCCATTGGAGAATATGAATTATGATACACCCAGGGGGTGGTGGGGAAACCAGGGTCAAGGGTGATAATGAATGATGTGTCTCAGAGTTGGCTCCACCCAGGCAGTGCCGGCATGTTAACCCCCAATAAATCCTTTTGGAGTTTTGGTAGTTTGGCTCAAGACTCATAATTTAAATTGGGGGGGGGGGGGTAACTGCTGGAATCCTGACATCTGTGTCCTCTTTTCTATTCCGGGAAGCCCAGCCAGAGATGGTACTAAGTGCTCCCAGGCAATGCATATGAACCTTGGCCATTATTGACGATCAGAGTTTGTTGCAGAAAATCAAATCCAGGAAGCACGCACAGATAACTGATTCAATAGGATTCCTTAACTTCTTTATATACATAATAACACATGAAGTAAATTTACAATACGAACAGCAGACTCTTCCAACGTGGTAGCAGTTACAGGCAAAACACAGAGGAGAGAACAGCAGAGAACAGTTTCAGTTTTTGATTCAGAGTTGCAGACTAGTTTTCAGCTTCAGAGCTGGGAGCTTAAGACAGAGCCACGCCCAGACTCCTTCAGTTTCAGTTTCCAAACAGTCCTCGTTGGCTGACTTAGTTGCTATGCCTATCCATTGGCTGACCTTGTTACCATGTCTCTGCCAGTTCATGAATATTCTGACATAGACATGAAGACTTAAGGCTACCTGTTCTTCTTTTCCTCTCTCCTCTCCTCCCTTCCTCTCCCCTCCTCCATTTCCCTCCCCATCCTATCCCATCCCATTTTGAACTATTTAGCTGTAAGAAGTACTGTCTGGATTTTATTGTTCTCTAAGCCAGTCTGGGAGATATTGGAACAGTAGGGCTGGCTATAAATACTTAAAGGAAAGGTCATAAAATGGGAGAAACTCACTTAATAAATGTTTCACTTTGTAACAGGAATGTTGGGCTCAATTGTGGTTGTAGGTTGAGGACTATTGTATATCTGGAATACCAAGATTTGTACATCCTGATGAGCTGCTGTTTACTTAACTATGGTGTATTGAAGGTTAGGATTGCACAAAACACTAACGCCATGCATTAGAGTTTAATTCCTTTAGCTGAGATTAAATTATTCACAAAGTTGGTCAAGTCTATTCCTATAACATATTCCTCCCTCCTTCCTTGGGGTTTATATGACCTCCCCACCCCCTGTTTTCACAAAGTTGACAATTTGTTTCAACTTCTACCTTCAACTTCAACTTCTACCTTCAAAACAACACTATAGGGCAGGGTTTCCCAAACTTGGCAACTTTAAGACTTGAGGACTTAATTCCCAGAATTCCAGCATAGCTGGCTGAGGAATTCTGGGAGTTGAAGTCCACAAGTCTTAAAGTTACCAAGTTTGGAAACCTCTGCTATAGGGCATTGCACAACTAGAACAACTACACACAAGGACAGTTTTTCCCCTCCGTGCCATCACGCTGCTAAACAACTAATTCCCACAACACTGTCAAACTATCTAGACAGGCAGAATTACCATTATTCTCATCCTCCCTATTACCTATCTCCTTATCTTCTTATAACTTTGTTGCTTGTATCTTATGATTTATTTTGATTGTTTATTTAGTATCCGTAACTATCACTAAGTGTTGCATCTAATGTTTTATGATGAATATCTTTTTACAAATATCTTTTTATCACTATTGTTGTATGTACCTTGAGAGCTTATGCACCACAGACAAATTTCTTTGTCTTCTGAATGAAACTGAATGAAAACAACTGAATGAAAAACTGCTGGTGACCTTCTATTGCTGCACCAGAGAGAGCATTTTAATTTACTGCACCTCTGTATGGTTTGCCAATTGCATAGTAGCAGATAGGACAGCGCTTCAGAGGGCGAACGTCATTGCCCAGAGGATCCTGGGTTGCCCTCTCCCCTCTTTGGAAGAGCTTCAGAGCTCCCACTGCCTTAAGGAAGTTCAAAACAACCTCAAAGATCCACCTCATCCTGGGCACCCCACCCCTTTTTTAACTATCACCATCTGGCAGACGGTACAGGACAATAAAAACAAGGACAAATAGGCTGAAAAACAGCTTCTATCCCAGGCAGTAACTATTGAATTCTACTGTATAGTGCAATATTAATGCAATATCAGGGGTTTTCTATTCATTGTATAAAATGTGAAGGATGTGTATTTGTGTTTATTTTCAGTCATAAGGTACACTGAAGATGGTATTTAAATTTATTATACGAGGTGCAATGACAATAAACTAATTCAACCCTTCTTCTCAGTATGAATCCCAGAGTTTTATTGATGTCATCACTAAAAGAGTTGGGGGAGATTTTCATATGTTCATTTTCTGACCTAAACATAATAGGGACGTTTTAGGAAATCTTCCTTCTCCATTTCATAACATTCTCCCAGTCCCAGAGCTTCTGTGTGGATCCTGCACTTATCTGCATTGAAAATGGGCTGTGTGGAGACTCCTGGGAGGGGAGGCCAGCCAGTCGGTTCAAATACTGATTCAGTGAACCAGATGCAAATTTAACAACCAGTTCATCTGAACTGGTCTGAACCGGTAGAATCCCATCCCTGATTGTCTTCAACCCAATTATAACAAAAAGTTTGCTGAACATTCAACCCTTTTTGCTGAGGGAGGAAAGCCATTTTTTTCCATGTTGGTTTTCTTTGCTTGAGAAATTGAGACACTGAATGAACAGGCCAGTGGCAGAGATAAAGGCTTTTTTTTTAATTTTATCAAATAGATCTGTACAAAAGTTAGCATTAGTCAGAAGCCAGTGAACAAAAACAGATAAACTGACAACTTTTGAACTTTATACAGAAAAATAGATTGCATAAGTATTCCATCTTCAGCTCTCCTCTTTTGTGTCGCAAGCCCACCCACTTCCACAAATACACTTTTTAAAAAAGGAAAATGTGAAAACAAAAACAAACCCAAGAATATGAAACATAGAAAAGATAAGCTAGATAATCTCTGAAAGTTTAAAATTTTATAAAGATTTGTTTTTTCTTTTAAAAAGGCACAAAGTTACCATTAGAATAGATGGTTGTTATATGCTCAGCATACAGATAGCAACAGAATTATTAGCCTACACCTAAGGATTAACCAAAACGTAGTGGAGAATGCTAATTTTCACAGCTTTGATGAATAAGATCTGGTTCTTAAATAGGGCAATATTAAAGTGAAACTCAAAGTGTAAATTCTGCTAAAACTGATATTTCTTTATAAAAAGAATAAGCTGCACCAATTTTAAAATGTAACATTTTTTAAAATAATGTTGTAGTTTGAAATTAGCTTATGATGGGAGGTGAACCTATTCACTTTCCTTTTTCCATATCTGATTTCATACAATTTCGCTTAAGATGGAGTTTATTCCCCCATAAATTCACATTTTGCCAGGACAGAGGAGAAATTCCAGTGAAGGAATCAATGTAAAATTTCAGATTGTGCCTGTTTCCTCTGGCAGGAGTCTGTGAAGTTTCTCAGTCATCCAGGTCACAATTGTCTCAATGATATTCTTTCAAAAGGCAACTGGAGGAAGAGGAAGAGGAGAAGAAGCAGAAGGAGAAAGAGAAAGAGGAGGAAGAGCAGGAGGAGAAGTAGAAAGAGGAGGAGGAGGAGAAGGAGAAGGAGAAGAGGAGGAAGAAGAAGGAGAAGTTGTTTTGTTTCTCAGCCAAGAAACTTCATCTGTTCCAAACCGGTGAATCTTCTTGGATGAAAAGCGAAATGTTTCTGACTTTGGGTTTTACTGATTAGACTGATAGATCTTTATAAAAATGTCTTGTTATTATGGCATATTATTATGAAAAAATGATTTGATGTTAAGGCCTTATTTTACTGTAACAGAGAGAGTCGGAAGTCAGTGCCTCTTTTCCTTTCTTATCTTTCCTCACTTCTCTTTCCCTTCCTCCTCTGCTTTCCTATTTACTTTGTATTTTGTATTTTATAATACTTTATAACTCAATAAAAATGTTAATGGGGAAAAAATGAAATGTCTGATTTTTCTCAAGGGAAAAGAAAAAACCAGCCCAGTTGCCTTTTGAAAAAGCATCTTTGAGACTCAAACAGGTGATTTTCCTGTCCTTGAAAAATCCTACAATTCTGGCAGAAAACTCATCTCACACCTCACCAGGTAAGAGATTGCATTTTTCTTCTGATAGGCAACACACCTTGCACAATATTTTTGCACGTGTGGAATTCCTAGCTGTGGAAATTGGCTTGCCAAGCCGGGTTGTGTGAAGGCACTTTCGAGATGCCTCTGGCCTCGTTCAATTCACTTGATAAAAAAAATATATCTTCTCTGAATTTCATTAGTGCAAGCTTTGTTCCAGCCCCCTGCGACTTGACGGGCAATGGATGAGAGAGAGTTTAGAAAAGGTTAACTCCATGAACCCTTTCTAAATAGGAATTAAAAATAAAAATTTAGAAAGCACCAGTATGGAGGTGCATAGCCTGTTTGTTTGTGGCTGGAAAACCATCAGGAGATGAAAATGTCACTTTTTCTTCATCTAGAAAAGCAAATATCACCCACCGACTCCGGAAAAGATGGAAAAAGCAAGTCCGTGCCAGGGATTCATTTCCACAGGGGGAAACAGTACTGCAAAACCAGGATCAGATGTAGGTGGGCTCCCACTACATTCGAAGGCAGGGGTTCAAACGCGTGACCTGTTGTCAGGTGACATCTCACAACTTGTTTCCCCATTCGCTAAACCGGGGATGGGCGTGGCCAGGACATGACGCATCCGGCCCATGGCCCGTGAGTTTGAAACCCCTGTTCTAAGGCAATGTTTCTCAACCTCTGATACTTTAAAACACGTGGACTTCAACTCCCAGAATTCCCCGAGCGATCCTTCTTCTAACCAAGCTATACAAAACCAACCATGTTTCTCCCAATTTACCAAGCCATAAATGATTGTTTAGAAACCATGCAACCAAGCTCCGGATATCAACTGGAAGAGCTATTGTAGATGAGTGTTCTGTGATTCCAGTGGCAGTCTACCTTTAAGTTCCAGGTGTTGGAGATAAACAATATGGAGTGGCCATCACCTTCACAGCATCTGAAAGTGAATGTTAGCCAGGAGCAACTTCGCACAACATTTGCTGAAACACAGCGTGAACTCTGTTTTTTCTCCACCTCTTAGGTTCCTATATTATCATTGGGGTTTTTTTTTTAAAGCATTTCTAATTTTCCTTTCTGATGGACCTTTAAATGCTGCTCTCCCCCCCCCCCCTTTTTTTTTTTTTTTTAATGAGTAGTGTAATTGGGGAGATGGGGAAACTCCTCCACTACTTTATGCACTATAAAGTCTTTATTTAAATCTACCTCTTGCACAGAATTACTTCATTAATTAAAAGGACAAAAATTACACAGAACATAAATACATATTTAACAGATTTACTCTCAAACAATGACAAAAATATATATATATATCAATGCACTTTTTAAGCTTCCAAACCAAAATGTTAATTACAGCAAAACTTTGCTCAGAACTTTAAACTAAAATTAAGAAATGCTGACATTAGTTGGTTGGTTGGTTGGTCCCAGAAGATGCTTGAATGGTCCCTCAGTATTGTTAATTGAACACTTAAGATTTAAAAAAAAAAAAAATCCTACATGGGCTTTTGTGCAAGGCTGATCTGTCCCTGGTTTGCCATAAAACCTTAAGCACCATCTTCACCTCGACTTTTACAGAGTCTTGGATTTGAAATCAAACTCACTGCAAAGTTTTCACAAAGGAGTTAGAATGGATCGTCCTTCATCTATTCAAGAGCATTCATTGGTCCGGATGTTATTTAATATGATTTATGAGTCAGAATAAACAAAATAGAACTTTGCCTTGGAAAATCTAAGAGATTCTGGACAGAAGGCCCAGACATACCGACAAAAGGGGAGGCACTTCGGACGATGCAATGATGCTCCATTAGGGTTCTTTGTTATTAACTATCATCACTTCTTCACTCCGTCTTTGTTTCTGTGTAGTGCATACTGTTGAAGGCTGGTGGGGAAGACCTCAAGAAGCAGCTCCTTCCATCTGCTCAAGGCCTTGTCAGGGTTGTGTAGACGGGCTGGTCCCAGTTCGCCGTAGGGCTGTGAGAAGGAGGGATGGACAGGCTGTTGAGGATGGGGGTGGCATACGGCCGGCGAGAGGAATGGAAATATGGATACTGGTAAATGCTGGAAGGGTAGCCTGAGTAGGGGTTGTAGTAGTTGGAGCTCTGAAGATCTGTGTAGTCGCACGGGGAGCTGGAAAAAGATCCCGTGGCTGAGCTCGGGGAGACGGTGGTGGCACAAGCTTGTGCAGTATAGGATCCGTAGTCCGAGTGGGTTGGAGAGTTGTGAGGCTGGTCACTGTAATGGCTCGGGCTGAGCTGTTCAGTCTTGATGTGAGGCCTTTGATGGCTGCTTTCACTGGACGAAGGGGAGGCAGATGCCGGACTCTTGTGAGTCCATATCTGGGAGGACCCAGCAGTGCTGCTGTTGGCCGAGTGAGGGTAAGAAGTCCCATAAGATCCTGCGGTGGAGTTCTGCCCGTGGCTGGCTGGGATGGCAGAGTGGCCATTGAGTGGCAAATACTGGTCAAACTCATGGATGTCAAAAGCCTCCATGTTGTTGATGACCTCACTGCTCAGTTCAGAGATGTCCACGTTGCTGAAATCAATGTTCTGTCGACCGCTTTCCATGAGGCGCCGGCCCTCGTGCTTTAGCTCTTGCTTGCTCCCAGGGTGAAGATCTGTCTTAGGGGTGGTAGGTGGGGTAGGAGGTCCATGGGGCTGCCCTAGAGAAAAGTGTATTGAAAACAAAGTCATCATCTTCAAAGGGAAGATGGCTTAGCTTAAACACCAGCCCTGAAAGATGCATGGTGATTTTATTTAATAAAAATAAAGGAAGCACTAAGTTGACATGCAGGAAAGCAACGGATCATCTGTTTTGGAAATCAGCTTTGGAAATCCTGCTATCAAAATATGAAAGAAGCCCAGTCTCTTGTTTCTAGATGGACCTGCCTACCAGGAAAATGACCACTTTTAGATGGGTTGGGGAGGAGCAGGAGGGCCAGAAGGGACCTCAGAGGTTTTCTAGTCCAACACCTTGCTCAGGCAGAAAACCCCATAATGTTTCAGACATGTGGCTGTCCAGTCTCTTCTTTAAAAACCCCAGTGTTGGGACACCCAAAACTTCTGAAGGCAAGCTGTTCCACTGGTTAATTGTTCTCAATATTAGGAAAGTTCTCCTTAGTTCTAGGTTACTGTTCTCCTTGATTAATTTCCATCCATTGTTTCTTTTTCAGATGCTTTGGAAAATAGTTTGACCCCCCTCTTGGCGGCAGCCTCTCAAATATTGGAACATTGCTATATTTGAGTGGCTAAGAAAAGGTAAGGAGAAGCTGACAAGCTTCCTTTCTGGTCATTGTGGGCTTATGATGGGCCATACTCCTGTTGGAAGTACACCTATAGTATGAACTTAGAATTCCAGATGTGCTAAGCACAAAGAACATGGGAGAGACCATATAAGGGTTGACTGTACAGTGTACTTATTAGAAAAAGAGTGGAATATCCAAAACTTTAACTTCTATCACTCCCACCTTTGGGCCACCTAGCTCAGGGGCCCAGCAATTTTAGGATGTGTAGACTTCAATTCCCAGAATAACCCAGCTGGCCCTGAAGACACACATCTTAAAATGGCTAAGGATGTAAGACACTGAGATAGCTCAAAACCATCTCATTTGACAGGGAAAGGATTCTCTTACATTAAAGCAAGGGTCTCTCCAAACCAACCAGGTGTTAAGAATAACATCTGGCAATCCTGCCTTGTAAAACAAATGCTTTCCTAACAGCTTTCCCAACTCTGCATGTCAATTTGGTGAACTGCGTGCCCAGAAAATTTAGGAAAAGCTATTCTGTTGTAAGCTGCAGCGGAGAGAAACGGAAGCTATCAGAATAACAAAAAGTTGTCAAATGATTTAGCACCACACCAGCCAGCTGGAAGGACTATACCACACATCTGTCAGGACTAAGTGGGGCTTGATCAGGGCCTGATTTGACTTGTTTTGCAGAGTGAAACTGAGCACACCCTTTGATTCGACCCATCAAATTAGTCCAAATTTGTGAATGGCAAATTTGAGGACGCCTGTTGTTTTATAATAGTTTTGTGTGTGTGTGTGTGTTTTTAATGGGTCTTTCTGTTTTTATGATGAAAACTGCCTGGAGTAAGCCAATTTAACATAAATGGGATGCAAACATATGCCAACGTCCATCAAATCTTTACATGGATCCAAAGGTGCCAGATCAGAAGTCCCAAATCCATTCAGTGGATTTGAATGAAATGTTGGAGACATTCTAGGGAGGTTGGAAAAGGAATGCAAGGAAGGAGAGGCTGGAAATCAAAAGACAAAAGGTGAGTGTGTATCAGGACTTCTTCTCACAAAGAGTAGCTCAGGTGGGGAGAAGCATTTCCCATTGTGCAAATGGACCAAGTTGCCAAGCTTGGAGACTTCTGCTCTATTGTGATTGGAGAGCCTGGGAGGGTTCATCCCACTTCTGCCTCTTTCCTATTTTTCAAAAAAAATGTTAATTGTTGCAATAACCGCACCAGCGGCCTAATCTGCATTTCTAAAATCCATTTCCTGCTGAAAACTCTCTCTCAGTAGAGCAAAGTACACAGTAATCCTCGTCATATGACCACAATTGAGCCCAAAATGTCTGCTGTTAAGTGAGACATTTATTAAGTGAGTTGTGGCCCATTTTACAACCTTTCTTGCCTGAATTGCTAAGGGAACCACTGCAGCCGATAACTTAGTAACCTGGTTGTTAACTGAGTCGGGCTTTTCCATTGACTTTGCTTGTCAGAAGGTCGCAAAAGGGGATTAGATGGCCCTGGGACACTGCAAACTGTTATAAATATGAGTCAGTTGCCAAGTGTCTGGATTTTGATTCACTTAACAGCCACGTTACTAACTTAACCGCTGCTGTGGTTCAGTTAACTTTGGGCATGAGTAAAATGGGACAAAATTCACTTAAGAACTGTCTCAGCTACTGTTGTGGTTTGCTGACAGCCTGTGCAGATGTCAGCGGTATAGGACAGTGGAGAAGAACATGGACCAGTCAAGGAGCCTGGAAGGGACTCAGACGAGGGTCCTGTGTCCAATGCAGAGATGAAGCCAGGGCCATCTGGAAGTAGAAGTGCTGACTCCGGAGCTTACGGAGTCTGGCAGCAGTGAGGCAGAGGAACAAGGGGAGCCTGTTCCCAGTGCGCGTGTGCACAGAGGTGCCAGAAGGTGAGAGCAGCTGAAACAAAAGGGGCGACTTGGGAGTGAAGCTGGGAGGTGATTGCCCCTCCCATAAGGTAGAAAAGACAGGCAAAGATGATGAAATTTTTGCAGGAAGCAAAGTCGTTCGCTGTATTCAGATTAATCCTTGGAACTCTTTGTACTTCGGTTGGTTTTTTTATCATTCATTTGGCACTCTAGTTATTGACAGCAATTCAAAGGAGAGAAAGGTGGGTGCTTATCTCGAGGGACTGTTTGAGATTCATTACTGGCTGGGAATGAAAATAATTCCCAGCGTTGCAATAAAACAAGATTTGTTTTTAAAATAAGTGTGTGCGTAATTATGGTCTCGGAAGCCTTGGTCAGAACAGATACAGAGGTTTTGGGCTTGGTTATGGTTATAAATCAAGGACTACCTGTATCCCTGAGAAAATAAGAAAATGGTGAGCAAATGACACAGGGATCTCTTGTCCTCCAGTGCATCATGTCTCGGTGAACACATTTATCCTGACCATGGAACTTATGCCCAAATATCTGAAAGATGAATGAATGAACGAATGAATGAATGAATGGCAATGATGTATTGCAACTGATTTCACTTGCACCTCAGTTGGTCACAGAGTTATCTCTGGTTGCTATAGAGCAGAGGTGGGAAACTATGGCCTTTTTATGACCTGTGGACTTCAACTCCCAGAATTCCTGAGCCAGCCATGCTGAGAGATGAAGTCCACAAAAGGCCCATCGTTCTCCACCCCTGCTGTAGGGTCTCCCATAGAATGCATACAGATATGCCTGAAGGTCCTGCTCCCAAGACCCCTTGGAAGGAGAAGGTGCAAGATCTTCCCACAAACGTGTTCAGAGCTCACCAATTTCTGAACACAAATATACATTTAGCCTTCAACTGTGAAGCTGAGCATAGTTCCCCAAGGCCTTGGCTTTATGCCTTGGAGCAGAAGCCAGAAATGGAGAGAGAAAAATCCTAGCTTTCTTACAAAGAAAAAAACAGTCAGCAGAACAGAAGCTAGAGAAGAAATTGCCAATTTTGTAGATGGGAAACAAGGGGATATTCTCCGATTGTAGCCTGGGTTGGCAAACACATCTGGATCAGCTCCAGAGAAAAGGGGAGAGTCCATGGGATGCATCCTGCCACAGTTCTGCTCTATCCTGAAGAAGGAGAAAGGCTGCCTAGATTTCATGGAGAAGGACCTCTACTCTATCAAGCATGATTGATGAATGAATTAATGTTCGTATGGTATCTGGAATCGAGCCTTTCTTTTCCCGAGAACATCATCCCAAATTCGGAAATGCACCGAATGGGAGAACTTGACAATATGGACAGGGCTGCAGAATCTTGACCTACTCCCATGTTATTTCTCATGACCAGACACCAGTGGTGGAATTTAGCAGGTTTGCAGTGGTTTGTGAGAACTGGAAGCTAACTTTTTGTGCAGTTTGGAGAACCGGCTGAATAGCATGCCTTGCCATGCCATGCCCAGTCCTGCCTTGCCCCTCCTCTCCCCTCCCAGCCATTCCTTGCCTTGCTGCCGAGCCACTTGCCCAGCCACCCAAGGTACCCAAGGTTATAAGAAGTGGCTGGGAGGGGAAAGGCCAGGTGGGGCAAGGAGAGGCCGGGCAAGGTGAGGCACCCCTCGACGTGAGTGATGTCAAGTTGGCCATGTCTACCCAGTCACATGATCATCCAGCCAGGTCTATCCAGCCAGTCATTAGGGCAGAGAACCAGTTGTTAAATGATTTGAATCCCACCACTGTCCGACACCTGAGATGTCCAAGATAAAGCAAATTAAGGATTCTGGATTTAATTAAGGATTCTGGATTAAGGATTCTGCCTTGGACAAATTGTCAGATCTGCCATCTCCAGCTTCTTTGTTTCACTGGCATCCTGCCATAAATTGTAAGGGGGGAGGAATTTGGGGTAGTAACATGTGAACCTGGGAATGAGAAGACAAACAAGGAGTGGGGAGGGGAGACACAATGAAAAGAACCAGACGTGCCAAACTGGAATAAATCAACATCCACAAGGACACCTGGCCTGGGAACTGAATGTAAAATGAATTGAGAGGCCCCCAGCTCCCAGCCATTCCCAAAACATCTTCAAGGCATCCTATTGAAGACTGATGGACTGGTCATGTGGGGAGGGCCAGGGAAAGGGTGAAAAGTGTAATCTTTGTGCAGGAATACTTAGATCTAGTTTTACTTTCACTGCAACCACTTGAGTAAAAGAACCGATCACCTCAACCAAATGGAATCAAGAGTCTTTCTTTTTTAATGTCTAAATTGGGGCAGGTCTGACACAAACACTCTTCCTTCACCTGTGTGGTCACTAGGGTGATGCACTTCACTCATCGAGCCCAGTCCTGAGTCTGATTTGTAGATCTGGGATCCTCCGTGATGGTTCAGCTCAGCTCCCGAGTCTGAATCGCTCTGGCCGGCTTTGACACTTTTCCTCCGACGTGGCTGGTATTTGTAGTCTGGGTGATCCTTTTTATGTTGAACCCTCAACCGTTCAGCCTCCTCCACAAAGGGACGCTTCTCATTTTCACTCAGCAAGCTTAACAAAGAGAGAGAGGAAAACTAAGTCAGTCATTCACGTATGCCTTTAACCCAATTTAAGTGTAACACTCTTATGTAGTTCCAAAGTGGCCGAAGAATCCAAGAACATAATCAATGCCCTGTTGGGTCAGACCAAAGGGCCCATCTACTTCAGCAGTTTGTTCTCTCTCAGTAGTTAGATTTGGAAGATTCCATTCTGTCTCATACAATGAACTTTTAGTTTAGTTTATTGTCATTGCACCTCGTACAATGAATGTACCTGCTGACAACTCATAAAATATTTATTTGGTCTTTTAGAGTTGCCAGCAGAAAGGGAGGGGGGAGCAGTGTAGCAGTTTGCAAAACCGAAATTGCATTTCCATAAATGTTTTCATAGATAGTTTCCAGGCAACTGAAATTCATATCATGCAAAATTCTCACTGGAGAGTATGGTTGATGACTCTTGGCTATGGATGTGCCCCATTGGAGAATATGAATTATGATACACCCAGCAGGTGAGGGGAAACCAAGGTCAAGGGTGATAAAGAATGATGTGTCTCAGAGTTGGCTACACCCGGGTAGCACCGGCATGTTTACTCCTAATAAATCTTCTTTGAGCTTTGAAAATCCAGCTTGAGACTCATTATTTAAATGGGGGTAATTCCCAGAGCCCTGACACATGCATTTGTGGAGCTGAAGAAGTAGAAGATCTGACTCATATGTTATTCAATTGCTACTTGTATAAGGGGGTGAGATATAAGTACCTTGATCCACATATTAAACATATGGCCCTGTGAGAGCCATATTAAAACAACGTATACCTCGTGTGTGATCAGAATTCAAAAACAACATTTAATACACCACAATTTCTAACTAAAATGGTCTGACTGAGATCGACATATGTGGGGTAAATTGCAGGGCTAATACAGAAATATAATTTTATGTCATTTTTGTTGTATTTTACATATTTATGTATTAAATTATTGTATGTTAAACTATAGTTATTGTATTTTACCCTACTCTCATTTTAAATTGTATAGGATTTTATTGGTAATACGTGTTCGAATTATGTATGCCGATTTGGCCTGTAGACTAATTAATAAAATAAATTGATCAATAGAGCAGCCTAAGTGGCCAACCAACTGCCCAAGAAAGTCCACCAGTCTTTCAGCAGATGGCCTTCAAAGGCAGTCCCACTGCCATCAAAGGTAAGAGCACCCCAATCTGTCCTTTTTTGAAGCTAACCAAACTTTTTGGTACAAGTGAGCATCACACCTCGTGATGGCAAATTCCAAACTTGAATCACATGTGTTGAGTTGTTACATATGTCCAGATTCTTCCAGGATTCAACTGTATTGGTTAGTTCTAACTTCCCTAATTTCCCCTTGTCCACTTTATCCAGGCTACATCTAATCTTGTACAATGTACTATCATCTCATTCACCTCCTTTCTAGACTAATAATCCCCAAATGTTGCAAATGCTTATTCACAGGGAAGATGTTCCAACCTCTTAATCACCTGAGTTGACCTTCTCTGACCTTCAAGTTCTCTTATGCCTCTTACAAGATGCCCTGAGCAGATCTGTACACAATATTCCAGAGATGGTCATGCTAGTAATTCATCTAAGGGCATTATAATATTGAGTAATGGTTAGTGAAAATGACCTTGGGAGACAGGGAGAAGAGACGCAGACACTGGTGTCAAGGTCAGATAAAAGGCAACTTAGCCACTAGCGGAAATGGGGGTGAGGCAAGAAGTAGTTCAGAAGAGTTAGTTTTCCTGGGCTGTAAAGGGGGATGGGAGGAGATATACTTTTGAATTTGCAAGATTCTGTTAATGTAACTTTACAAATAAAGCAGAATTAGATTGTCTGGCTCTGCTTACTGTTTGGCCTACCTGCCAGACCTGCCACAGTGTGAACCTCTAAATAGTAATGATCCTTGGCTCCATTTGTTGAGAAAGGTATAGTTTATTAGAAGTCAAGTGTAATAGCAATAGTCTAAGTGCTATTGCTATTACTTACACTTGACTTCTAATACACTACATCTTTCTAATACCCTCTTTCAGTGGTTTACAGAGTCAGCCTATGGTCCCCAACAATCTGGGTCCTCATTTTACCCATCTTAGAAGGATGGAAGGCTGAGTCAACCTTGAGCCTGGTGAGATTCGAACTGCCCAATTGCAGTCAGCTGGAAGTCAGCAGAGGTAGCCTCCAGTATTGCACTCTGACCACTGCACCACCATGGCAGCAATGCATAGCCAGTACCGAGAATCATGTGCCAAAATCCCTACGTTCAACATTTCCCTCCCTTAGCTGCCTCCCATCGCTGACCACACACACACACACACCCCAATCAGATAAAGCAAGGTATTGGTGTTTGCCTCTATAGAAACAAGAGTCTAATATTTCCTTTCTTTGAAGTATTGCTCTCCCTCAATGAGATCAGGAAAAGGAGGGGCTTCCGCCAGGGGCTGTAATGCAGAGGTTTTGCTGGTTTAAGCAGACTATAGTGTAAGACGAAGGCTTTTTGGCCATTTAAGTTCACCCGTTACCAGGCTGATCATTCTTACATGGGGAAAAGATCTACAAATTTTGCTCCCAGCTTTCTCAAGGGTCATCTAGACTGGACATATGTGGTGGACAAATACACTTCACCCCCTATTTCAAATTATTTTCTGAGAGGGCTTCTTCTTGTCAGCGTACTTCTTATATGTTTCTCCGGCTTCCTCTAATGCCCTGTGAACTACCGGCCACGTAGTTTGCAGCTGTTTCACTGTAAGATGGCAGCTGACATAACCTCATAAGGCTGACATATTAGCACCTCTCTTGTCAATATCATTTTGGAATGGTATGGTACGGTATGGTATGGAATGGGAGAGGAGGGGAGGGGAGGGGAGATAATTCTTTATTGGCCAAGTGTGATTGGACACACAAGGAATGTGTCTTCAGTGCATAAGCTCTCATTGTACAAAAAAGATGTAAGTTATAAATCATGATCATAGTCATCACAAAAATACATTCATCATAATTCATAAGATACAACTCGAAGTGATAGTCATAGGATACTAAATAAGCAATCAGCATAAACCGTACTAGGAAACTAAATAAAACAATATAAATCTTAAAGATACAAACATGTAATCATAATTATAATCATAAGTAGAAGGAGATAGGTAATAGGAAGGATGAGAAGAATAATAGTAATACAGATTGTTTGACAGCATTGTGTGAATTAGAGTGATGGCATGGGGGGGGGGGGGGATTCATCCTTGTTCTGGTATGCAATGCCCCATAGCATTGTTTCTCATTTTTCATTATCTCAAGCAGACAATTTTGTCCTTTTTTATGTAGAGAATACACACCGTGCTAATACCTTCATTGAATGTCATATGTACCTTTATCATTACTCTAAAATCTCTTTCCCCACTGATCCTGCACACTCTGAACTCATTCCGTTTGCATAAGTAATTAGAATTTTTGGCCCCAGATACATATGGTGCAAGATTCCCTTCTTTCCCATGGGATTTCCGTTGCTTTAAATTTTTTAACACAATTTTTAATGTTTATGACAAGTTCAAGGGAAATCTATTCCTTTATAAAGGAATAACCCATAAAAATACCAGAATGGGCCAATTCCCTGTGGCCAACTTGCTGCGGGACAATTCAACAATTCCATTTAATTATTTAAAATACTTTTTAAAAACTATTTTAATTGTTGTCAATCATATTTCATTTTGTCCTTCCTTTTGCATCCTTTAATTATTCTATTCCATCATTTCTTCTATATTAGTATAACTCTTCTCTTACAGCGAGTGGTACCATGGCAAGTTGCTTGTTGCAGGTTGGCTGTGGCGAGGTGTGCTAATGTTGGAAGAAATATCCATCTGGTTCAGTTCCAAGCCGGGAGAAAAACACCGGGAATAACATGGAGGCTGATTGGAAAGAAAGTTGGTTTACTGATGAAGCAGAACCACTAACCATGTGGGATTCTGGGACAGCAGACAAAATGGAGTTGAGTGGATGGGTTTTATACCTTCTGGATTCCTATGGGATCATGTAGGGGTCATGGCTGGCTCTATAGGCAAAGGGGGAAATGCAAATCCGAGCTGTTTGAGCGAATTTTGCCAACCTTTTGTTATCTGGAGTTTCTGTCTTGATCCAGTCTTTCTGAACGGATTACCAAATCTGCATTTCTAAAAGCTGGCCTTCTCAGTTTCTGTTTCGGACAGGGAAACTGGGACCGGTTCTCTGGAGCCAGGGACTAGTATAGATCTATTTCAAGCTATTTAGCTCTCATTTGCTAGCCATACCCTTTTGGGATTCAAACCCAGACTGCTTGAATATGAGGTAGATGTATTAACCACTAAGCCACAGGCTCTCCTTGCTTTGTTGGCTGTACCAGGGGAGAGATTAAGTGGTTTTTTTACCAGGTAAACCTGGTCTACCCAAATACGGGATGGAGCATATTGCTTCTGCCTTCACCTTTCAGCCCCAATCCAGGGGCCTTCGCAGGGCAGTCACTTTCTTGACAAACTATTTCTGTATTACATTTATATTTCAATAAATCCCTTTATCTCTTTGTCAGTAAATATAAATTTGAGCCATAAGCATCTTTTCTTCACCTTTTGACAGCCCTTGGAAAATCCCCAAAGACCCCTTCAAGAAAACTACCCCATTACCCAAGCTGGTTAATTCAGCTCCCAAACGGAGAACCTCTGAAGCAGAACCAGCTGCTGCGGCTGCCAGCATCCCTATTCTTCCCCCCTCCTTTTTGTATGTATGTAGAATTCTTTTAGCTTATTGAAAAACTCTTGTGTCTCTCTTTTTTTTCTTTTCTTTTTTTTTTTGGGTACAAGATACTTGAACAGGCTGTGTTCCTTGTAAAGAGAAGACAGTGCTGTGTTCGGCTCCAAACTGGTGGAAGCTATATTTTTTAGAGGGAGGTGGAGGGGTATAGGTGAATAAAACATTGGGCATATCTTCTGATAAAAGCATTATTCAAAGAAAAAAAAGAAAAGAAAAGAAAACTACCCACTTTAAAGGTTAAAAAAAAAACCAGAACCTTTCCCACCCCTTTTGACAATCGACTCCATGTAGAACAGCTTGAGTTGCACACATTTCAGAGTCTGACCTCAAGCAGCCTCTCGATCACAAAACCCAACTGCACATCATTTCTGAGTAACATTTGCAAGTGGCTGACATATTTTTAGGTTGTGCAGCCCCACAACAGGAACAACAACAGGAACAACGACAAACAGCCTGGAGACTTCCAAAGAGGGGTGGGATTCTACTGGTTCAGACCAGTTGGGGCAAATCAGATGTAAAATTTGCACCTGGTTCCCTGAACTGGTATTTGAACTGACCAGCTGGCCCTGCCCACCCCTCCCCTCCCCTCCCCTGAGTCTCCACGTGGCCCGTTTTGGATGTAGGTAAGTGCAGGGTCTACGTGGAAGCTCCGGGAGGGGGGGAAACGGGCCTTCCGGAAGTCCAGAAAAGGGCCTGTTTCCAGCTTCTGGAAGGCCTCCAGTGCCCAGGGGAGGCTGTTTTCGCCCTCCTGGAAGCCCGAGGGAAGCCTCTGGACTCTGGGAAAGGTGAAAAATGGCCCTCCCGGGACGTTCTGGTAGGCCACCCCCACCCCCACCCCCACCCCCACCCAGGAATTGGGCAGCGAACCGATTGCTGGGATTTTTGAATCCCACCCCTGCTTGCAAACAGTATAATTGATCTTCAGATCTTCAGCTGGGATGACAGGATTGAAAAACACTTGGTGTCAGCCTTCAAGATTTTAGCCTTCAAGACCTTCTCCCTTTCCTTTGCATCTTTCGGCTGTCATAAGTAAAGGGGGGGAATAGCTTTCTATTCTCTGCGCAGCTGCAAACCTTTATCAAAATATGCCAAGGTCAACGGACAGAAGCCTCATCCCCACCTGGAGATGCCCACATGATGATATGCACAACTTTTAATTGGATGAGTCAATTGAACTATTGGGGGTGGGAACGTTGCCATCACTTTGTATACGTGATTTACTTGCCCATTTTCTCAGATTCGGAATTCTTTTCTTGCTACCACTTGACTTCCAGTCAAAGATATCTTTTCTCTAATAAAAAGAGTCTTAAGTATTTCTTTCTTGGATTTTGAATGGAGCACCAGCTGACATTTAGTAACCGTTCAAGCGGCACTGAAAAAAAAATGACTTATGACCATTTTTCACACTTACGACCATTGCAGCATCCCCATGGTCACGTGATCAACATTCAGCCATTTGGCAACTGGCTCCCATTTATGACGGTTGCAGGGTCTGGGGAATCATGTGATCCAGGGGTAGTATTTAGCAGGTTCTGACCATTCTGGAAAACCAGTAGTAGGAACTTTGAGTAGTTCGGAGAACCAGTAGTGGAAATTTTTGAGTAGTTTGGAATACCACCTTTGACCCTGCCAACCCCATTTCTTCTCCGCCTTCCATTGAGTCCCAGCTGATTGACTGGGTCTTCTTTTGTTGCCCTGCACAGGAGAATGGAGCTGGAAAGCAGGTTAGTGGGGTGGGGAAGTATCCTTCCCCTGCCACACCCACCAAGCCATGCCCACCAAGCCACAGCCACAGAACCAGTAGGAAAAAAAAAATTGAATTCCCCCCTCCCTGCTGATGTGATCCCATTTTGCCACCTGCTGACAAGCAAAGTCAATGGGGAAGCCAACTCACTTAATAACCATGTTACTGACTTAACCACTGTAGCGATTCATTCAACAACGGTGGCAAGAAAGGTCATAAAATGGGGCAAAATTCACTTAACTGCTTTACTTAGCAACTGAAATGTAGGTCCCCGTTGTGGTCTACCTGTATTGCAACGTGTTTTATACCTCTTGTATCCGAGAGCAGCACTTTAAATCCATCTGTTATTCATCTAACAGCGGATGGCACAAAGTCAGAACGTTTTTATATCATTGTACTTTCGTTTCCTGCTGTTTCACTTTTATATCATATATCATAATGCTCTCCCTCAAAAAACATCAGCAGTTGCTATTATTTTTAATCTTTTCCAAAGCACAAACAGATCTAAGTAAATGGGAACATCTGTAAATTATGCTTTTTTAAAAAAAAATCATGCTTGCTCACGTTTTTCTATCTCTGTTATTTCTCTTGTTCCTATAAAACTTTGGATTTGTTTTTGGATGGTCGAACTAAAATGAAAATGCCATGTTCAGCCAACATATTTGGCCAACAACGGTTGCAAGAATTAGATATATCTAATCCAGTGACATGGTGGCTCAGGGGCTAAGACGCTGAGTTTGTCAATCAGGAAGGTCGACAGTTCGACGGTTCGAATCCCTAGCGCCGTGTAACAGAGTGAGCTCCCATTCCTTGTCCCAGCTTCTGCCAACCTAACAGTTGAAAAGCACATAAACAATGCAAGTAGAAAAATAGTGGCCACTTTGGTGGGAAGAAAACAGCACTCCGTGCGCCTTCGGTGTTTAGTCCTGCCGGCCACATGACCACGGACAGCGCTGGCTCTTTGGCTTTGTAATGGAGATGAGCACCACCCCCTAGAGCCAGAAACAACGAGCATGTATGTATGAGGGAAACCTTAATCCAGTGAAAAAAGGACTAGAGATGACATGTTAGCAGCGTCAGGGCTCCAACAAATCCATCCCCATTCAAATCATAAGTCTCTAGCCACACTTCTCAGAGAAAAGAAAATTGATTTATTAGAACTGGCCATGTTGGTGTTAGCTGGAAGGAGCCAATACTTAAAATACATAATTCACTTCCCCCTTTCCCCTGGTCTTCCTCCACCCTCTGGATTATATTCTCCAATGGGACACATCCATAACCAAGAGTCATCAATCATGCTCTCCAGTAAGACTCTTGCACTCCGACAACTTTGGGCTGCCAGGGTGATTATCGAGGCACTTAATATCTAGCCACCACTCCCTTTTTCTGACAGCTAAAAAGACCAAAGGAGTATCTTGTAGTTGACAAGCAGTCTTGCAATATTTGAGGGGTTCTCACAGAGAAGAAGGGGTCAACCTATTTTTCCAAAGCACCAGAAAGCAAAAAGAGGAGCACTAGATGGAAACTGATCAAGGAGAGAAGCAACCCAGAACTAAGGAGAAATTTGCTGACAATGAATCGGAATGAATGACCTGGAAGGGTCTTTAGAGGTCTTCTAGTCCACCCCCCTGCTCAAGCAAGAGAACCTATACCATTTCAGATAAGGGATTTTTCTTGCCACTGCTGTGAATTAAAATGGTTGTTAAGTGACCCTTGCTTCCCCACTGACTTTGCTTGTCAGAAGGTTGCCCAAAGGAATCACATAACTATGAACCAGTTGCCAAGTACACGAGAACATGCCAAGTACACGAGAACATGCCAAATACATGAGAACATGTATATTCATGAACTGGAATAGAGCTTGGTAACAAGGTCAGCCAATGAATTGGAATAGCAACTAAATCAGCCAATGAGGACCGCAAGTGGTTGGACTAGAAGACCTCCAAAGTCCCTTCTAACTCTGTTGTTCTATGTCAGGGGTCTTCAAACTTGGCAGCTTTGAGTCTTGTGGACTTCAACTCCCAGAATTCCTCCTCCAGTCGCGTTAGCTCAGGAATTCTGGGAGTTGAAGTCCACAAGTCTTAAGCTTGCCAAGTTTGAAGACCTTTGTTCTATATTGTATTGTATTCATTCAGTAATTGAAGCCATTTATTTTTCAAGACCTTTGCAACAGAGTCTTTTCACATATTTACTCAGCAATAAACCCCAATCAGTCAGTAGGAGTCACAACTGAGAGACATACAAAATTGCATTGTTACGGTTAGAAGGCAACAGGACTATGTAAAGAAAGTGGTGTTGAAATACCAGCATCTGGGATTATCTTTCTTTGTTTACAAAATTCAAATTTAGGCATCCTTTCCAGGAAACTATTGGAGCACTTTTACAACGGGCAAATAAAACAGCAGATTAAATACACCTGAACAGTTAATTTCCATAAGTTCGTATCGGTTAAATGCACTTGAATACGACACACAGTACAGAATCTGACCAACAAAGCCTTTGTAAATGCATGTTAAATCCACCAGTGCCTAGAATACCAGCCTGGAGAAATGGGCATGGTGAGGATGCCACCATGGCACAGACAGAATCCCAGGCCTCAATAAACCCACTGTTCAAATTACAACTGAAAAAGTGCAAAGCATGGATCGGAACTTTTTTTCCCCCAATTCCACCTGTCCGTCCCCCCACAGCAGCAAAAGCCTGATCTGGCCCAGCTGACAAAGGCAGATAAAGGTTGGAGCAGACGAAGTGAAAGGGAATCACAGAATAGAGTTGGAAGGGTCCTTGGAGGTCTTCGAGTCCAGAGATCAGCAACCTTAACCACTCAAAGAGGCATGAGAGTCCTAATCGGAAGCCTCCCATTCAATTCCGGAAGTCTGGTTCCCCTCACCAGAGTCTCCTCCTAGCATGGCGTCCTTTTTCCTCTACCTGTCCTAAGTGAAAGCCCTATCAATTGTGGAGCCAACCAGAAAACCCTCCCCTTGCCATAGAGTCTCCTCCAGGGGCGCCATGCTTTCCCCCACCCCTATCCCAAACCAGAAGCTCTTCTCCAAATTGTGGCACCACCGGGTGACAGGGAGCCTCAGCAGAGGGATGAAAGGGCCACATGTGGCTCTAGAGCCATGGATTGCTGACTCCAGTCCAACCCTCTGCTCAAGCAGGAGAACCGATACAATCTCAGACAAGTGGCTGTCCAGTCTCTTCTGAAAAGCCTCCGGTGATGGAGCACCCACAACTTCTGAAAGCATGAGTCAATTGTCCTCATTTTTAGGAAGTTTCTCCTGAATTCCAGGTTGCTTCTCTTCCTTGATTAGTTTCCATCCATCGTTTCTTCTCTTGCCTTCTGGTGCTTTGGAGAATAATTTGACCCCCCTCTTCTTTGTGGCAGCCCCTCAAATATTAGAACACTGCTAATCATGGCATACCTCGTCCTTCTTTTCACCAGACTGATATACTCAATTCCTGCAATTGTCCTTCATTTGTGGCAGAAAAGGTCTTATATTACACACCCCCTTTTCATTCTGATCCTTGGGGGAGGTATTTTCTGTATATGCTTCATCTCAAAATGCCTTTTGAAAGCTGTGCTCCCATTAGCTCCTATTAGATATTTCCTGGCATCTCTCGATAACAGCATCCATCATACTGTGGGTAATCCATGAAGACCACAAAATAAATGTTTCCAAGTTTTGTAAAGTGGTCCAAGTTTTCCTGATTGATTGATTCTGACACTGTTTTCTGCAGAGTGATTTGAGTTGCCAGCAAAGAGAGGATTACAATGGCTCGAACACTTAAAACTCTTCCAATACACGATTACTTTCTTTCTTTTTCTTATCCAACTATGGCCCCAAATGCTAGCAGGATTAATCTTAATTATTTATTAAGCCTTTACCACTGTTTTCCAGGCATATTATCCACTAGTATTTTCCAGGCATGTATAAAAACAATTGATACAGTATGTTATAGTCAATTGTGACATCAAAATATAAAATAAGGTGCTCCTAAACTAAACGGTCCATGGCATGTAATACTTTTACACATTCAAAGGGAAAAAAGTAGAAAGCATTTATTTTAAAGCAATTTCATGAGAGCTCGTGAAGAAGTTTCATTTTTTTCCCCAGAACTTTAGGTAACTCAGCAGACAGACACAGGTCTATTCCTGCAGCAAACCAGGAAAAACCCTCAGCCCTGAAGAGCAGAAGTTTGATTTGGGGCTAGCTGAGAAGGAAAAAGGAATTTATTTTAGTGCAATGGCATGACTTCAGCCCAAAATGGCACTATATCATGCCGAAGAGAGAAAGGAAGGAAAGGGAAGGGAAGGGAAGGGAAGGGAAGGGAAGGGAAGGGAAGGGAA
>BLBF01000097.1:4237693-4249408 GCA_015471245.1 Laticauda colubrina
GTCAAGACCTCTGCTCGAGGGAGTAATAACTTCACTGACATTACTAAGGATTTGTGAGTGGGTGACCAGCACCGAAGACAGAAATGACAAAATGAACGTTCAGAAAGGGAATTTCCATCCTCATATACGCCATCTCTTTCTCTCTCTCTCACACACAAATTACATTATAAAATGAGCCACTGTTGTTTCAGATTCATTAAAAAAACAAACTACAGTTGGATATATTCACTCTTTAATTCAATGGAAAAGAAAACACTTTCTGACTAATATCCTACATCAATTTGTTCTTGCTGAAACAAAACCAAAAGGCATCTCTCTTTGGTTACATGTCCCATTTCTGATGATAGCTCTCTCCAATCCGGTGCCTTCTGGTTGTGTTGACTTTAAGATCCCACGCTGGCTGAGGAGTACAAAAACCCACATCTCAAATATTTGTGTAGGGTGTCCGGCTGTGAAAGACTGAACTGTAATGATCCAATATAAATATTCCGAAGCTGTTGGACTGGGGAGAGGAACAGAGGGTGGGGGGACAGGAAGAGATAGTTCTCTCTAAAGAGCCATAAACTTTACTGACAAAGCATTGGAGGTCACGTCAGCTTCCCAAATAAATTTCTCCCCATTGGAGGGTCTGCTCTACACACATATTTATATGCAAGGGCTAAATACATTTATTTCAAAAAGAATTCAGGATTCACAGCCTGTCTTAAAATTCAGTGGCACAAAAACTCCCCGGGATGCATTACAGCAACTTCAAGTTTTCATCCAGAAATTGCAAAAGTAATTTCTCTACGGAAAAAAGAATTGCAATTTGTGTTCTTCTTATTTTGTTGTCTTTTTGCCAGCCACAAATTAGTTTCATTTCCCTGAAAATTGAAGCGTCCATCCTCCCAACCTGGCAGCAAGTCTGACTAAGGTCAATGAGTCCTATTCTGAGAAACTATCAGGGGTGGGATTCTACTGGTTTGGACCGGTTCGAGTGAACTGGATGTTAAATTTGCATCTGGTTTGCGAAACCGTGATTTGAACTGACCGGCTGGCCCTGTCCACCCCACCCCTCCCCTTCCAGGAGTCTCCACGTGGGCTATTTTTGATGTAGATAAGTGCAGGGTCCGTGCGCAGGCTCTGGGAGGGGGGAAAATGGGCCTTTCGGAAGTCTGGAAACAGGACTGTTACCGGATTCCAGAGGGGCTCCAGAGCTTGGGGGAGGCCATTTTCCCTCTCCCAGAAGCCCGAGGGAAGCCTCTGGACCCTTAGGAAGGTGAAAAATGGCCTTCCTAACAGTACCGGTAGGCTACACCTACTGGAATATGGGTGTCTGACCAGCCCAGAAGAGAGAGGAACAACGGCATCTCATAGAACAAGGGTCTTCCAACTTGGCAAGTTGAAGACTTTTGGACTTCAACTCCCAGAATTCCTGAGCTAACTTGACTGGAGTAGGAATTCTGGGAGTTGAAGTCCATAAGTCTTTAAACTGTCAACTTTGAAGACCTGTCATAGAACATGGAATAATAGAGTTGGAAGGTACCTCAGAGGTCATCTAGTCCAACTTCCTGCTCAAGCAAGGAAAGTCTATACCAGTGGTGGCTAACCTTTTTGGGGCTTCTGTGCCAAAAATTATGCATGCACTTGCATGCTCGCACTCACGTGCCAGCACCCAGAAGGCAATGCGTGCCCCCTTATGTCCCCTATGCATGCGCACACAATCCCCCCGCCACCACCTCCTTACCTGCACTGCACCTTACAGCTGGTTTTCAGCCAGTTTGAGGCCTTTTTCGGCCTCCCAAAGGCTCAAGGAAGGCTTCTGCAGGCATCTACAAGCTTTGTAGGCCAAAATCTAGCCCCGTTTCATCACTTCTGGTATTTTCAAAAAACAGGAAGTGACAAAACGGGGCTAGATTTCAGCCTACAAAGCTTGTAGATGCCTGCAGAAGCCTTCCTTGAGCCTTTGGGAGGCCGAAAAAGGCCTCAGACCAGCCAAAAATCACCTGTGAGGCATGCACATGTGCAGTGAGGTAAGTTTGCCTGCAGCTCACGTGCCACCACAAATGGCTCTGCGTGCCACCTGTGGCACATGTGCCATAGGTTTGCCATCACGGGTCTATACCACTTCAGAGAAATGGCTGCCCAATCTCTTCTTGTGATGGGGAACCCACAACTTTTGAAAGCAAGCCATTCCACTGGTTTATTGTTCTCACCATCAGGAAATTTCTCCTTAGTTCTAAGGTTGCTTCTCACCTTGATTAGTTTCCATCTATTGTTTCTTGTCCTGCCTTCTGGTACTTTTGGAAAATAAGTTGACCCCGCTCTTCTTTGTGGCAGCCCCTCAAATATTGGAACACTGCTATCATGTCACCCCAGATCCTTCTTTTCACTACAGTAGACATCTCATGATTTGGAAACTCTTTTTTCAGCTGTATATACGTGACTTCTCACGGCACTAACCAGGAACCTGGAAGAGATTCATCTGCATGTATTTTGTAAATGTGTCATCGAAGTATTTGCATCCATCTTGCCAACAGTCCTGCCTCACATCCCCCTTCCCCCAACTTGTCACACAAGAGTTCAGGACTGGATAGAGTTTCTCTTGTTTTACTTCTTTCTCCTCTATGGTTGTGTAATGGCTGAGTAAATCATGAGAACACTTGAGAGGATTCAAGGCAAAGGATTCAAACCCATTTCACGCCTGACATCCGTCTGACATCCCGCTGCTTCAAAGTGAGTTGCAGTAAGACTGTTTTTTATCATGGCAACCTGGTCTGCCAAATATGGGATGGAGCATACTGCTTCCACTTTTGGATGCTCCATCCAGTATTTCAATAGACCAGGTTGCCCTGAAAAAAAACAAAAAACACTTAATCTCTTCCCTAGTACACAGGTGGTTTTCAGCAGGTTCTGAGCAGTTCTGGAGAACCAGTAGCAGAAATTTTGAGTAGTTCAGAGAACCAGCAAATCCCACCTCTGACTGGCCCTGCCAACCCCATCAATTCTTTGCCTCCCAAGTCCCAGCTGATTGGTTGGGTCTTCTTTGGTTGCCCTGCATAGGAGAATGGAGCTGGAAAGCAGGTTAGTTGGGGTGGAGGGAATGTGGATTTTGCAGTATCCTTCCCCTGCCACGTCCACCAAGCCACATCCACAGAACCAGTAGTAAAAAAATTTGAATCCCACCACTGCCCTGGTATAGCTGACACAGCCAGGAGAGCCCATGGCTTCGAGGTTAATACATCTACCTAATATGTAAATAGCCTGGGTTCGAATCCCAGAAGGGTATGGCTAACTGACAAGAGCTAAATAGTTTGAAATAGATCTATACCAGTCTCCCTTTATTTCTTTGTCAATAAAACATAAATTCAACGCAAAAACACAAAAACGACTGCCTGGATAGGGGCTGAAAGGTGAAAGCAGAAGCAGTGTGCTCCATCCCATAATTGGATAGACCAGGTTGCCCAGATAGACGGTCCCACCAAGAAAAAAAACAAAACACCACTTAATCTCTCCCCTGGTATAGCTGGCAAATCAAGGAGAGCCCGTAGCTTCGAGGTTAATACATTTACCTAATATGTAAATAGCCCGGGTTTGAATCCCAGAAGGGTATGGCGAGCTGTAAGGTAAAGGTAAAGGTAAACGTCGAAGGTGCATGGAACGCCATTACCTTGGTTGATTGATTTGGTTGATTGATTGATTTGATTTGATTTGATTTGATTTGTCAGTCGCTTACAAGATACAGGTATAAGAATAAACATGGTTTTGAATACATGAGATGGATAGTTATAAGAAAAAACAAAAGAAACAATAACACAGGGACGGTAGGCACGATTGGTGTGCTTATGCACACCCCCTACAGACCTCTTAGGAAAGGGGTGACTGTCAATAGTAGACAGTCTAAGGTTAAAGTTTTTGGGGTTTGGGGAAGAAACCACAGAGTCAGGTAGAGTATTCCGGACATTGACCACTCTGTTGCTGAAGTCGTATTTCCTGCAATCAAGTTTGGTGCGATTAACCTTGAGTTTGTATCTATTGTTTGCTCTTGTATTCTTATGGTTGAAGCTGAAGTACTCATTGACAGGTAGGACATTACAAGGTATGATTTTATATACTATACTTAGATCAGATCAAAGGCGGCGTAGTTCTAGCTTTTCTAGGTCTAGAATTTCGAGTCTGGTGGCATAAGGTATTCTGCAATGAGTAGAGGAACCTTTCCCCCAAAGGGGTCCCTATTTTTCTCCTTGCATTTTTTATGTGCTTTCAAACTGATAGGTTGGCAGAAGCTGGGACAAGTAACGGGAGCTCACTCTGTTACGCGGCTCTGGGAATTCGAACCGCTGAACCTTTCTGATCAACAAGCTCAGCATCTTAGCCACTGAGCCAACGCGTCCCCCTGGCTAGCTAACGAGAGCTAAATAGCTTGAAATAGATCTATACTAGTCTCCCTTTATTTCTTTGCTGGTAAATACAAATTTAACACCCCCAAAAATTGCAGTAAGATTGGTACTCTTCTATCTTCTGAATGTGGAAAATGTCCTGGGGTCCACATTTCTAAGTTAGACAAGCTTATTTCTTGGCTCAAAGAAAAGGTCACTTCCAGCCTGAATTGCCTTCAAGCATATTGCAACAGCAGAATACAAAGCTTTGCATCCTGAAAAATCCCTTTTAACCTTTGGAAAGAACATGCCCTTTTGCAACGCCTGAATGTGCCCCAAAAGGAGATGCAGCCCCAAAGCACAAAGACTTTCAACCACCCACAACAATCGGTGCCTTCCAGGGCAAACAGTTCTACCAAAAGCATTTATTGATTTGTAACTACTAGGAAGATGTAAGTTTATCCTGCAATGGGATGTTCAGATGTATTTGTATGCTGGGGTCCCACATGTACAGGGGATATTTCTCACTCTGAATTTCTCACCCACTAACTCCAGAAATGTCACTTAAACCATCACATGACTTGTTACATAAATATTTTGGCTTTTCATATGTTCTCGACCACATATTGTAAAAACCCTGGCTTATGGCTTAGCACATCATGCAGACATAGCTAATTGTGACTCGTTAGAAATCACAAGCCAGGGTTGGAAGATAAAAAATTGAAAACTGGGATGACCTGCCTGTATTCACACATACAGGGCAAGTGGCTTTGTGAACTGGTGGTAAAAGAAGCAACAACAACCTATTAGTACCACTTTATAAAGCCTTGGTAAGGCCACACCTGGAATGCTGCAACCAGTTTTGGTCACCACATTACAAAAAAAGATGTTGAGACTTTGGAAAAAGTGCAGAGAAGAGCGACTAAGATGATCAAAGGCCTGGAGGTTAAAACATATGAAGAACAGCTGCAGGATTTGGGTTTGGCTAGTCTAGGAAGAGAAGGACTGGTGTGTGTGTGGGGGACATTATTCCAGCATTTGAGGGGCTGCCCCAAAGAAGAGGGGGTCAATTGATTTTCCAAAGCACCAGAAAGCAGGACAAGAAACAACGGATGGAAACTAATCAAAGCGAGAAGCAATCTGGAATTATGGAAAAATCTTCCCAACAGGGAGGACAATTAACCAGTGGAACAACTTTGTCTTCAGAAATCATGAGTGCCCCATCACCAAAGGTTTTTAAGAATAAACTGCCCAGTCACTTGTCTGATTTAGCATAGGATCTCCTGCATGAGCAGGGGGCTGGACTAGAAGACCTCCAAGGTCCCTTCCAGCTCTATTCTGATTCCAACCTTCTCTATCCTGCTAGAGGCAAATACACCCCGGTACAGGCAGTCTACAACTCACAGCAGTTGTTAAAAGTTACAATGGCATTAAGAAAAAGTTTCTTTACGGCCACTTTGCACATTGAGAACCAGTGCCACATCCCCATGGTGCCGTGATCAAAATTTGGACCCTTGGCCACCGACTCCTCTTCAAGACAGTCACCATGTCTCAGGGTCAGGCGACGGACCCCCTTCTGACAAAGTGAATGGAGCAGCCAGATTCGCTGAACAATCATGTTACTAACATTAAACACTGAACAACTGTGGTTGTACAATGGGGCAAAACTCACTTAACAACTGTCTCGCTTAGCAACAGAGATGTGGGGGCTCAATTGTGCCCCGCTAACTGTACTTCCATGCAGAGAATTATTTGGGGGTGGGTAGGTGGAGCTGGAATTTCCTCCAGAGGGAGAAAAAAAAATCCTGCCAATATTTTTTGTCTTTTAGAAACAAGGATCATGCAGCAAACTGCTCTGACCAAGGCTTCCCAAGACCGTAATTAAGCACATGCTTACTCTTGTTTTATTTCAATGCTGGGAATTATGTTTATTCTCAGCTGGTAATGAGTCCCAAACAGTCTCTCAAGATAAGCACCCACCTTTATTTCCTTTGAATTGCTGCCAACAACTAAAGTGCCAAATGAATTCTAAAAAAAAAAAAACCAACTGAAGTACAAAGTCCACACAGAGCTTCAAGGATTAATCCAAACAGAATGAACGAGTTTGCTTCCTGCAAAGGTTTCTGTCAGCCTTCAAGATTTTCTTCTTTTGCTTTGTATCTTTCGGCTGTCATAAGTAACAAGGGGAGGAGGGGGGATATGGTTATGGGAAGTGAGCTGGAGGTGTTACAAAACAGATCTGTATAAGCTGGGCAGGGGGTAGATTCTTGTTTAGGCTTCTATCCTATGCTATGCAGCCACAGCTCTTTATCAAAGTATGTCAAGGTCAATGGAAAGAGGCTTCATCACCACCTGGAGATGCCCACATGATGTGGTACACAACTTTTAACTGGATGAGCCAATTGAACTATTGGGGGGTGGGAACATTGCCATCATTTTGTATATGTGATTTACGTGCTCATTTTCTCAGATTCAGAATTCTGTTGTTGCTACTACTTGAGATAACTTTTCTCTAATTAATAGAGTCTAAGTATTTCTTTCTTGGATTTTGAATGGAGCACCAGCTGACAGTTTCTCTACCTTTGCCTGTCCTTTATACCTTGTGGGAGAGGCAATCACCTCCCAGCCTTACTCCCAAGTCGCCCCTTTTGTTTCAGCTGCTTTCTCCTACTAGCACCTCTGCGCACACACACACACACACTGGGAACAGGCTCCCCTGGTTCCTCTGCCTCACTGCTGCCAGATTCCGGAGGCTCCAGAGGCAGCACCCCACTCCCAGATGGTCCTGGCTCCATCTCTGCACTGGACGCAGGACCCTCATCCAAGTCCTCCCCAGACTCCAGGACTGGCCCATGTTCTTCCCCACAGTCCGATTCTGCTGCCATCTGCACAGGCTGCTGTGTGGGAACCACAACACAAACCATCTCTAGGAGTGAGCTGGAAGGCAAGGAATGCCTGAATAAAATCTCTGAGTAGTGAACTCACTGGGTGGCCTCATGCTTTGCTCCAAGTCAGGCGAGATATAATGCGCACATAATAACAGGGGGTGGTGGATGCTTTATGGAAATATTGCCATGGCAAGCTTGAACTGCAGTGTGCAAGCAAGCCATATGGCTGCCTTGGCACATAATGCTCCATAAACAGAACATTAAAAAAAAAAAACCCACCAGAGCTGGAGTCATGCAACATGCTTGTTAGAGACCAAAAGAAATGAGAAGAATGGACAAAGATACAGTAACTCCATGATCTGTCCTCTCCAGACACCAAAGAAAATTCTTTTATCCTTCTAGGTTGTTTGTTTCATTTATGTAGCCGCCCATCTTACATATACGGCTCCGGGCAGTTCACAAAATTAAAAGCTAAAAACAAAACATGTATGATAAATAACACAAAAAAGATGGTAGCAAAACCCAGTAAAAAAAATAAATTAAAGCAATTAAAAACTATTGACAACAAACACCGGGGTTTGGGAAAACAGGTGGCATACCCCCTATTTATTTATTTATTTTGAATCTGCTCTGTACTAAGGGTTTTTCTAGGTGGCTTAAAAAGAATTTATTTTCAAAGAACACTAAAACAGAAAAATACATCAACTGGAGGACAGGAAAAAAACCTAGCCATTGTCCAAGGCAAGCCATTTAGTCTTAAAACAAAATTGTTTCTTTACGTGTTTCAAAAAGTTGTGTCAAAAAGTGAAGTTAATGAAAGCCTCTGACTTTTCAATTTTAAAAGTGTTTTTGAGTGACAGTGGCCTGGGAAAGAAAAAGAACAGAATTTTTATTGAATTGCACCAAACCAAAATGACAGTTCTTCTAACTATCCCATTCATTTATTAGAGATAGTTTTAGCTCATGATCATTTTTCTAAACTTGGCACTCAATCTAATGTCTGACTGAATGCCAGGTTTAGGAAAAGGGTGAGCTTCTAAAAACTTATATCAATAGAAATATAGATATATGTAAAGCAAATACAAACACCCCCCCCCCCAAGCTGGTATCTTTTGCCTGCAAAGTACAAATCAGGGAATGGTAAACATGTTTTCTTTTCCTCGAGATAGATCTGTTCCAATGTGCTGCTTAAAATCTTAACTCAGGAGCAATGGAGGTTTGCAGCCAACCTTGGGAGCCAAGCTAATAGAAAATTCCAGAGGGGCAGCTGCTCTGAGATTGCTGCAGCAAAACAAAGAAAGTCTTGTGGCACCTGAAAAAAAAAATTGCAGCCAGGCGTCAGTTTTTGGGGGCATCGAGTTCTAGTCCATGCAAACTTTTGCCATTATAAATACGTTGGACTTTAAAGTATCCTTTTTCTCTAAGTAAAACTGACAACTGGCAGATGATTCTTTTTTTCTTTTTTTCCCCAGAAGCAACAAGAGTTGTTCGAATTGATGGAACTCAAAGGATCATAAAATCGTTCGTCTCTTAGGCGCCACAAACCGATTCGTGTGCCTGCTTTGATTCCCGCAAGGAAGAACATAGTTTGTCGCATCTTTTTCGTACAACATTTTACATCTTTGTAACCTTGGTCACCTTTTGAAGGGGGTTCAGGCTTTTCTTCCCCTTAAAAGAAAACTAGGGTTTATTCATTTGATTGGCAACAAGCTGGGAAAAGATGGGAACACGGCTCTCTGCATGCAGAGTATCAAACTGACCCTTCCTTGTGACATCTATCTGTATCTCACCAGCCAGAACTAAAAGGTGTGATACTGAAACATTCCAGGAATTTGGCACGATGGTGATGTTTTTATAAGGCTAAAAACAAGGAGAAAGGAAAGAAAGAAACTCTTCCCGAAGTCTTCTCTTTTTGTTTCATAATGCACTGTGTTTCCAGCTTTGGAAAATCAAGGGCCATTCAAGCATTTTATACACCAAGGGGATAAGGTTTCTAACAGGTATGCCCTCAGCAGCCTCCAAGGCTCAGATCAGGGTGGGATGGGGGGGGGGGGAACTTATAAGTAAATCCCTTTGAACTTCCAGGAATGTCCCTGATTTGACCCTTAATTTCCTTCCAGCTGTCCTTCATTACCCAGGCTGCACTTTTGATTCCCTCCATGTGTTCCTTAAGTTCAGGGTTTATTCCTCAAAGAGAAGGGGGGGGCACTGTCCCAGATGCTCTAGCAGGCCCCCCACAGTAGCCCTGAAAAAATCAGAACACATCCTGCCTTGGATGTTGTAAAGCCAATGTTTGGAAAGCCTTCCATAAGAGCCGAGTTTTGCATGCACACACCAGGGGTCTCCAACCTTGGCTTCTTTAAGCCTGGCGGACTTCAGCTCCCAGAATTCCCCAGCCAGCTTTGCAGAATTGAAGTCTGCCAGGCTTAAAGTGGCCAAGGTTGGAGACCCCTGGACCACATAACCCTCGTTCCACTCTGATCCTCCCTCCTGAACCTGGTTGTCCACTGAAATCCAAGGGAGCTCCTGATTTTTTCAGCCTGCCGATACGCAGCTCCCCGCTTTTCTCAAACCGACACCCAACGGGACAGGAATTGGCTGCAGATAGAAAACCAATTCAAGCCGAATCGGTCTTCAATTTTATTCAGACGGAATAAATGAATAAATAAATAAATCCGAACATCCCCACGCTGATCATCTGAACAGTTCGAACCGAACGCCGCATCGGGGCGGCCGCTCCACCACTTCTGCCGCTTACACGGGAGCCCAAAGATTAGAATCCCCCGGGGCCACTCCTCCCGACACATGGGCTTCCCAACTGATGGGGAGGGAGCTTCCATCGTCCACAGCCGCACCCCCCCACACACGGCTTGCTTGCCGGCAAGGACAAAATAATTGGTCCAAGGCACCCGATCGGTTAAGTTAGTCTTGTCTAGGGAAGAGAAGGACCAGAGGAGACGGGATAGCAGTCTTCCAATATTTGAGGGGCTGCTCCAGAGAGTGGGGGGTTCAAGCTCTTTTCCAAGGCACCTGAAGGCCAGACAAGGAATAATGAATGGAAACTGATCAAGAAGAGATTCAACCTGGAATGAAGGATAACTTTTCTGATAGTGAGAACAATCAACCCGTGGAACAGAAGTTGGGGGAGCTTCATCACTGGAGGCTTTCAAGAAGAGATTGGACTGCCCTCTATCAGAAATGGTGTAACCTGTCCTCTTGGGTAAAGGGGGGAGGGGTTGGACTAGATGAACTACAAGGTCTCTTCCAGCTTTGTTGCTCTGATATGATTCTGTTATTCAGAAGTTGTGGGAGCTTCATCCCGCGAAGCTTTGAAGAAAAGACTCGACTGCCATCTGTCAGAAATAGGGTCTCCCGCTTGGGCGGGGGTTGGACTAAATGACCTACAAGGTCCCTTCCAATTCTGTTCATCTGTCAAGTTCCGATTCTTCACGCTTGCAAACTTCGGAGGGAGAAAGTCCCGGGAACAGCGGTGAAAGCACAAGCGCCCACCGACCGAGGTTGAGCCGCTCCTTCCCGGGGACGCAGCGGCTCGCCCTTCGCGATCTGGGCCCGTCCTAACTGCAATATGGGGCCCCGGGCAAAGCCGTGTCCTGAGCTCCCTACGACAACTACTCCCAGCAATAGACATGCAAATCGTCGATGGAATTAAACATATAGCATCAACAGTGTTAATTTTAAAAATCAATCAGTCTCAAATTTTTAAAAACCGCAGTTTTTTTTAAATATGTTAAAATATTACTAACTATGTTGCTGTATTTAGATGACACACGGTGCACGGAAAGGGAAACATCCACAGAGTAGGATGGGGCTCGACTGCTCGTGGGGCCCACGGGGGAAAGCGTTCAGGCAGCCCTGCGCCCGATCCTAACCGAAGGGCTTCCCCGGTCCGCCGCCCCTTCCCGCCCGGGAATCCGCGCCGGCCCACTCACCGCCAGAGCTTGCCCAGCGTCTTGCTGAGCTCGGCGTTGTGCAGATGCGGGTACTGGTCGGCCAGCTTCCTGCGCGCCGCTTGCGCCCAAACCATGAAGGCGTTCATGGGCCGCTTGACGTGCGGCTTGGCTTTCAGCGCCCCGTTGCCGCGCACCGGCATGGGCACCAGGCTCCAGTCGTAGCCCTTCAGCACCTGCGAGACGGCGTCCCGGATGCAGGCGGGGAAGCGCTCGTCCACGTCGCCCGGCTCGCCCTTGGAGGAGGAGGAGGAAGAGCGCGGCGCCGAAGCCGGCGAGGGCCCCTCCGAGCCGGCCGGGGAGGAAGGCGCGTCCGAGTCCGAGTCCCCGTGCGACAGGGAGCTGGCGGTGCCGGCCGGGCTGCCCGGCGCCTCCAGGGCTTTGCCGTGCTCCTCGCTCATGTTGAGCATTGGCGGCGCGGGCAGGGCGAGCGGGGGGCGCCGCCGGGCAGCACCAGCACCAGCAGCACCAGCAGCACCAGCAGCACCAGCAGCACCAGCA
>BLBF01000097.1:4276821-4291022 GCA_015471245.1 Laticauda colubrina
CGTTTTACATTCTCTTTGCATCCGTTGGTGCAGTGGGACAGGGGCTTTAGGTTCAGACACAACTGCTGTAAGGAAAGTTGGTGGTAGAGCTCCCTACAATAAGGATAATATTCTAAGCAATTAGGGATAGTCCTCAACTTATCACCAAAAATTATGTTGCTAAGTGAAACATTTGTTCAGTGAGCTCTGCCCCATTTTATGATTTTTCTTGCCACAGTTGTTAAATGAATCACTGCAGCGGTTAAATTAGTAATGCCATGGTTAAGTGAATCTGGCATGGACTTTGCTTGTCAGGAGGTCGCAGAAGGGGATCACATGACTTTGGGACACAACAATGGTCATAAGTATGAACCAGTTGCCAAACATCCAAGTGTAAATCACATGACCATGGGGATGCTAGATTGGTGTGGTGGCTTAGACGGGGAGTTCTTGCCTCACAATCAAGAGGCTGTGAGTTCGATCCTAGGTAGAGGCAGGTATTTCTGGGCACAATGAGAATATATCAGCTGAACAAAACTCCGCATTGGCAACAGGAAGGGCATCCGGCCACTAAACACACTGCTAGCTCCATTCAGTTGCACAGACTCCACCCCTCAAGGGATTGTAGGGTCGTTAAATGATGATGATGACCATCATTAAATGAAGATGATGATGATGATGATGACCATGGGGATGCTGCAATGGTCATAAATATGAAAAACAGTCATAAGCCCCTTTTTTCAGTGGCGTAACTTCAAACAGTCATTAAACCAACTGTTGTAAATCAAGGACTATCTGTACTTCGCATGGCTGTATCCTCTTTCTCTTCTGCCATCAAAGGAATTCAAAGCAGAGCATCTAGAACTGACCACTGGCCTTTTGGGGTTCCCCATTTCGCAGGCTGCAGGGACATCGGGTAGGGTGATTTCTCCAAATTTCTTCCGGGGAAGCTGATTTAACAAATAATCAGAGTTGGAAGGGACCTTATAGGTCACCTAGTCCAACCCCCCCGCCCAAGCGGGAGACCCTACGCCATTTCTGACCAATGGCAGTCCAGTCTCTTCTTGAAAGCCTCCAGTGATGAAGCTCCCACAACTTCCGAGGGCGACTTCTGTTCCAGGGGTTGATTGTTCTCACTGTCAGAAAGTTTCTCCTTATTTCCAGGTTGAATCTCTCCTGGATCAGTTTCCATCCATTATTCCTTGTCTGGCCTTCGGGTGCTTTAGAAAACAGCTTGACCTCCTTCGTCCTCTCTGTGGCAGCCCCTCAAACACTGGAAGATGCTCTCCTGTCTCCCCTGGTCCTTCTCTTCCCTAGACTAGCCAGGCCCAGTTCCTGCAACCTTTTATCATATGTTTTAGTCTCCAGTCCCCTCATCATCCTGGTTGTTCTTCTCTGCACTTTTTCTAGAGTCTCAACATCATTTTTATGGTGTGGTGACCAAAACTGGATGCAGGATTCTAGGTATGGCCTTAACCAAGGCTTTACAGCGTAAGATTAGTACCTTGCTTGATCTCGATTTTATCCCTCTGTTAATGCAACTTAGGATCGCATTGGCTTTTCTGGTGGCTGCTGCACACTTTCCTCCCCCTCCTGGTAGTTTCTCAAGGGCGGCTCTCCCTCCTTGCAATAACAAGCAGGCCTGTTGAGGAAGGAGGCCTCCGGGAACATCCCTCTGGTCTCAAGCATCCACCTGGGATTTACAGGAAAACAAAGTATAGGCTGGAGGCAGCTGGAGAGAGGATTTGGACCTTCATATCATCAGGTTTAGGTGTGAGGATCAGTGTGGGGGGCTGTAAACTAACATAAGAACTTATGCCTGGAGAAGGAGTCACAGTTCCCGGAGCTGCAGATACTGGCGAGGGAAAATCCATGCCAGGCAAGTGGCAGAAAGTGCAGCTGGAAACAGCTGCTATAGAGGGACTTCTCATTCTTCCACACACCTTTCAGGTTACTAGGGTGTTAGAGCTTCATTTATTTATTTTTTTAAATCAATGATAGGGCTTCCAGCAGCTTCTCCTGGAATCTGATTTGATTGTGGCCTTTCTCTGCACAAAGATCAAGAGACCGTCCCTGGTTTTGGGTTTGTAAATCACACTCTTAATTTGGGGTCAAGAGGACTGACTGCACACCTGGGGGCAGAGAATGAGCTGGTGCCGTGGTCAGTGGAAGTGAAATCTCAGCCTAAAGAGGCTGCAGTGGGCTGTGGACGAGAAGCTTGGAAAAATCAGCCAAGGGAACCTGGGAATCATCGGGTGGTTTTTGGCTGCAGTGTGAATGTGGTTTGGGGTGGCCTCCTTGCAAGGACGCTCTATGATCCACTCTGCAGGCTCCTGTTTCCTTTCCTCGCTGAGGTTCTTCCTCACGGGGCGGAGTACCAACATGGGGAAAGCAGCGTTGCAGCACAAGACGCCGCAGGCCCCTTGTGTGTACGGTGTCATGACAAAGATGCAAAGGAGCTTGCATTGCAATACTTTAGTTTGACTATTCCGTTTCTCTCTCTCTCTCTCTCTCCCTCTCTCCCTCTCTCCCTTCCTCTTTGCTTTTCCCTTTCTCCCTCTCTCTCCCTCTCCCTTTTCCCTCTCCCTTTCTCTCTCCCTCTCTCTCCCCTTTCTCCTTCTCCCTCTCTCTCTCTTTCCTTTTCTCTCTCCCTTTTCCCTTTTCCCTCCCCCTTTCCTTTTTTCCCTTTCCCTTTCTCTGTCTCCCTTTCTCTTTCTATCTCCTATTCTCTCTCTGTCTCCCTCTCCCTTCCTCTCCCTCTCTTGTTCTCTCTTTCTCTTTCCCTCTCCCTCTTGTTTTTCCTTCCTGTCTGCATACAATACTCACACACACCATACAGTATATATACACAGAGACGTGTGTGTGTGTGTGTGTGTTTGCGCACGCGCATGTGCACACATGCATATGGATATATCTGTGGATTCACATGTACCCATATGTATGCCTGCATATATGTTAAAGGGATGGATATAAAGCTGAAAGTATTGCTTTAATTACCTGTGAGGAAAGACTGAAAGAATTGGCGAAGGGTCCCGGGCCATGAGCCACTCTGAAAGAAGGACTGGCCATTTCTTGCGAGCCACAAGAGTAACTCTTGGCAGAAAATTGGACATGGAAGAAAAGGGGAAAGAAACCGGAGTGAAAGTGGAATGGCTGCAGGCTGAAGAATGGATGATTCTCTCCCAGCGGAATTAGCAGAGAAACAAAGTGGCCGTCACGCTGTTTGGAAGAGAATGAAAAGATTGGATGTTGCTGAGGGCCAGAGAAGTTGTGGAATTAACGCTAATCGGAAGCATGAAAGAGGTTATTAGGCAAACGATGAAACGGAAGAGGCAGAAAGGAGGGAAAAAAGTCATATAAAGGAAGTGCTGCACAAATTGGAATGGATAGCAGGAAAATATTGAATAGTATACAGACAGAAAGCTTTGAGGTTAGAACTGGATTGGTTGGGGAGACCAATAGTGTATACAGGAAGTCTTTCAACTTATGACCACCATTGAGTCCAGGATTTCTGCTATTAAGTGAGACATTTGTTATTTCTTCTCATTTTACGACCTTTTTTGCCACTCTGTTTAAGTGAATCACCACAATTGATAAGTTAGTAACCCGGTTCTTAAGTGAATCTGGCTTCCCCACTGATTTTGCTTGTCAAAAAAAAATTGTAATAGGGGATGGCATGACCTTGGGCCATAAGTATGAACTGTTGCCAAGCCTCTGAATTTTGATCAAGTGACCATGGGGATGCTGCAACATTCGTAACTGTGAAAAATAGCAATAGCATTTAGACTTCTAAACCGCTTCCCAGTGCTTTACTGCCTCTCTAAGCAGTTTACAGAATCAGCCTCTTGCCGCCAAGAATCTGGCTCCTCATTTTACCTGCCTCGGAAGGATGGAAGGCTGAGTCAACCTTGAGCCAGTCAGAATCAAACTGCTGGAAGTCGGCAGAGTTAGCTTGCAATACTGCATTCTAACCACTGTGCACCACGGATGGATAGATGGATGGATGGAAGGAAGGAAGGAAGGAAGGGCAATAGCACTTATATACTGCTTCCCGGTGCTTTTACAGCCCTCTCTAAGTGGTTTACAGAGTCAGCCTGTTGTCCCCAGTAATCTGGGTCCTCATTTGACCCACCTCAGAAGGATGGAAGGCTGAGCCAATCTTGAACCAGTCAAGATCGAACTGCTGGCAGTTGGTAGAGTTAGCCTGCAATACTGCATTCTAACCACTGTGCACCATGGATGGATGGATGGAAGGAAGGAAGGAAGGACAGACAATAGCACTTAGGCTTATATATACAGCTTCACAGTGCTTTAAGCCATCTCTTAAGCAGTTTACAGAGTCAGCCTTTTGCCCCCAACAATCTGGGTCCTCGTTTTACCCACCTCGGAAGGAGGGAAGGCTGAGTCAACCTTGAGCCTGGTGAGATTCGAACTGCCAAATTGCAGGCAGCCCACAGTCAGCAGAAGTAGCCTGCAGTACTGCACTCTAACCACTACACCACCACAGCTCAAAAATATTCATAAGTCATTTTTCATTGCCATTATAACTTTGAATGGTCACTACATGAACTGTTGTAAGTACAGGACTCCCTGTATACGCAATGTCATTTTTTGGGAAGCACCTAAACTATTCGAAATAAATTTTACATCGACTGAATAATGTAGGACAAAAATTCAGAGATTGGGGAGGTTGTGTTTGACAGGAAAAAGTGAATTTGTAAGTTATAACAGATGATCAGAGTTGGAAGGGACCTTGTAGGTCATCTAGTCCAATCCCCCCACCCAGGTGGGAGAACTTACACCATTTCTGACAAATTATATATATAAATGGCAAAAAACTAGAGTAAGTATATCATAAATCTGTGTAACTTGGTAGAATGTTTACTAATGATGGGAAAGTAGACTGGAAAATTTTAAGATGTGCAAATGCTGATTGTAAGAGACGTGGTTGGTTGCAAGGAATACATGTTTGTGTGTGGGGGGAATGAAACCTTTGCCCATGTTATGATAGGGAAAGGGATAATTGAGAATGTCAGGTATCTCATAAAAGGGAATTGACTATTGTGGGAATGTAATCCTGAAGAAGGCTGTGTGGAAGAACCAGAAGAGGAGCCGTCAAAGGGTGCTGAATGAATTAAAGGATTGAGAGAAAAGTATGTCTCCAAAGGAGCTACGTTGAAATGCTTTGATCACATGCAGAGGACAAAAAAGTCATCAGACAAAGAGATGAAGGAGTGAACGAATCAAGAGGAGAGTGAAGATGGAGAGGGTTGTGTTTGGAGTTGATAGATAAGAGTTTGAAAAAGAATCCGGAAATTTAAGGAGCAAAAGACAAAATATGGAAGCAGTGAATGAATATGGTGGAACCCAAAGATCGTTTCCAAGGATAGAGAAGGACGAAGGGGTACTATAGATGAATGACACTGTGGAAATTAATTTTAGCTGTGCTTCCTTTTTCTCTTCATTTCTTTTTCTTGCTGTTTCTGAACTCTCTTTGCCCTTTGCATGATACTGCTTACTTTAAAAGATGACTTTTAACCAAGCCTCTCCTGGAGCTACCATAAAATTTGTTTGCCTGGGGCTGGTCCCTCTCATGCTTTTTGGCTCTGCTTCCAATTCAGTGCCCGCCCTGACTTTCTTCCAGCCCCCATCTGGGTTCAAAGCCCAACCCATCTACACCAGCAGTCTCCAACCCTGGCAACTTTAAGCCTGGAGGACTTCAACCCCAGAATCCCCCAGCCAGCTTTGCTGAATTCTGGGAGTTGAAGTCCTTCAGGATTAAAGTTGCCAAGATTGGAGACCCCTGATCTACACCCTCAGAAGCTGCCCTAGATGGTGTCACAACAAGTGCTAGTTTAATGGTATTTAATGGTCCACCCTCTTTGCCAGGGTTGGCTAACCTTTTTGGGCTCCTATGCCAAAAATTTTGTGCACGTGCAGAAAGCAATACGCGCAATCCCCCCACGCCGCCTGCTTACCTGCACTGTGCCTCACAGCTGATTTTTTGGCTGGTTTGAAGCCTTTTTCAGCCTCCCAGAGGAGGCTCTAGGCCAATGTTTCTCAACCTTGGCAGTTTTAAGACTTATTGGTAGGCCTCAGTTTGCAGAACTTCCCCAGCCAGCCAGGGGAATTTTGGGAACTGGACTTTAAGCTGCCAAGGTTGGGAAACATTCCTGTATGCACTGCCATCCATGGCATTTTGCAGAAGACTCAGGAAGGGTAACAAAAGTATGGCTTTTTTTCTTTCTTTCTGGGGAAGGAGGCATCAAATCCCATTGCAAAATTTGAACAGATTGGAAGAAATATTTTCAGCCGAGTAGCTTTTTTCCTCGAATAAAAATAGTTGCACTGCTTGAACACTGAAGTTTTCTTTCCTAATCCTTTTTGACACCCTTATAAAAACATTGAAAAGCTTCCTTTGGTAAGCAGTGGGTCCATCCAACTTAATCTTGTCTGTATTGACTCTCAGCAAAGTTTCAAGTAAAATTTGTTCTGAATTCTTCCAGAGATGTTTAAAGATCAGTCTTGGGGCCATTGATTCACATCCCTGTTAGTTTGCAGGCAGATATTGTCAATAGCCTTCCTCAGAGATGTCAAATATAGGAATTAGGCCTATGTTATATTAGATATAGGATTAGACCTTTGGTGGGCATCTCCTTTCCCAGGTGTACTTGACTTGCCTGAAGCGATTGGGCATTGAACTACATGGTTTTGCCATATCACTGCTTTCACCCACTCGGCAACAAATGTTTTCTGGCCCTCTTCTGTGTGTGGGACAGTTGCCTCCTCCTTAATGTGGTTGAGTAATCCTCACCAATCAAGAATGAACATGCAATGGCTGATATCACAATGTTGCCTCTGAAATGGCACCAGCATCGAATGTCAGTCAATTTTTTGGCAACTGTTCATTATGTTGCAGAAGTTGTTGCAGACATGTTAAGGAAAGAAGAAAGTCTTTTTTGCAAGGGGGAAAAAAGAATTTGTCATATGGAACGCTGCTAAGAAAATGTGTTAAAGTTTCATACACACTTTGATTTCAAAATACGTTCTTAAAATCGCACGAGTCAGTCTGGATATTGTTTTGTGGGTCATTCTTCTGAGGCCTGTTTCATTCTAAGAACTCCATAATTTCCCCAAAAACAGGTCACCTTTTCATGGGGGTGGGAAATTTTCATAACTCCCCCTCCCAACATGCAAAATGTTGGATGTAACTTCAGTCTTAACTGTGTTTTAAAGCTGGAAGCCATGTTTTAAGATGATAATTATGATGATGATTTATTTATTTATTTAAATTTATTGGCCACTAAATTAAAAAAAAAATTACATTTGTTTTAAACTAAAATCCTAGCACCAACACATTTGAGATCTGTTTGTGAGTCTGCTGTAGGCATTTGGGGCAGTGTTTCCATTCTTCAAGTAGAATGCGGACTTGCATTGGATGGCAGTTCTCTCACGGGCCAGTCCTATGTTTAAATCTTTTGAAAATTTTAGGAACCAAACAAAAAGATTGACAGCTGAGCAGAGAAGTTTAGCTTGGCTATCACAGGGGAAAAAACAACAACACCCCTCTGTAGAGGTATCAGAAAGAGAATTCCATCCTTGTGGACTCCCCAGCTGAATTCCAATTAAGTTGGAATTTTCTTTTTTCAATCGCCATAAGAAGTCTTATGCTACCATTTTTGTGTGTGTCCTGCTTCAGATTTTGGTGCCATTGTTGTCTCATAGGCCAAACAGAAAGAAACCTCTCCAGCTTGGAGACATTCATTGCTGCCCTGCATTGAGAGGTTGTTTTCATAAATACGTGCACAAAATGTTGGCTCTCCCAAAACATTCTAACTCTTTCTTTCCTCCTGTTTATTTTGCAGGTATTCCTTTGGTAAGTGAATATAACTCAGAGCATCGCAAATAGTTGTTTTTTCAATGCACTTTTCGGGTATGTAATCTTTTAAAATTACTCTATTTTTTTCCCCTTCCTTTCTAGAGAGAGGTGTGCCCCACGCTTTAAAGGCCCTAGTGTCTTATGTCTCCAAGTCCTGTTAGAACAGGTTATTTCAGACTGCGTTCCATGAAGGGTTCCACAATACTTTTAAAAAAAAAAAAAATCACTCAGACAATTTGCTAACACCAGAGCTTTGCCTTTTGACCAGAGGTTATGAGAATTTTGTTTTTCTTTTCTAACTAGCAGGTTCCATGGCCTGAGAAAAGTTTGAAAGCTTCTGCCCTGCAGTGCTTAAGGCTTGTAATCCCTCTGCTTCCCTTTAACCCCTCTGCTCCAGGTTGCAAAAGCTTTGCCATTCACTCGGCGGCACCTGAAGCCCATTGAAAAGCCAGAGAAAATGTGGTCCCAATTTCAGGCAGAACCATCACGATGGGTTTAAGTTTCAGGAAAATAGCCATTCTCAAGAGCCCGTTGCTTCTCCCAGCAGCCCTCCTATGGTATACTATAGAATAGATATCAAATCAAAGAAAGAGCCCAAATAAGTTTCCTGCAGAGACATAGCCAATGCGGCAATCCCCTCCTTACCTGCAAGGTTAGCCACAAGCAGGTGTTTTTCTAAGAGATGTGTGCTGTTTTCATTGTTAGAAATGTCAACAGAGAAAGTGGGGGCCAAGATTCACAAATGCCACCTACGCTTTAGAATAGAATAGAATAGAATAGAATTCTTTATTGGCCAAGTGTGATTGAACACACAAGGAATTTGTCTTCGGTGCATAAGCTCTCAGTGTATATAAAAGATAGAAGTGATAAATCATGATCCTAGTTATCATAAAAATACATTCATCATAAATCACAAGATACAACACTTAGTGATAGTCATAGGATACTAAAAGGCAATCAACTTAAATGATTGTACTAGGAAATGAAATAAAACAATATAAACTGTAAAAATGCAAGCAACAAAGTTATAGTCACAAGTAAAAAAGGAGATAGGTAATAGGAAGGATGTGAAGAATAATAGATATAGAGTAATAGTCTTAGAAAAAAGTTGGACATTGTTGAGGGAATTGTTTGTTTCGCAGAGTGATGGCGTTTGGGGATATACTGTCCTTGTGTCTAGTTGTTCTGGTGTGCAGGGCTCCATCGCGTCGTTTTGAGGATAGGAGTTGAAACAGTTTATGTCTGGGATGTGAGGGGTCTGTAAATATTTTCAGAGCCCTCTTTTTGACTTGTGCAGTATACAGGTCCTCCATGGAGAGCAATTTAAAAAGGCATCCGATTTAGGACTGTATCTAAGTACAGGTAGTCCTTGACTTATGGCTACAATTGAGCTCAAAATTTATGTTGTTAATCGTCAAGATGAAGACCTCATTGGCTGGTGAGCTTAAGCCCATGGTTCCCAACCTCTTGAGACTGGTGGGCCTGTCTGCAATTCGAAGGCATCTCATGGAGGAAAGGACATGGCTTGCCACTTACTCCTAGTTACCCAAAGGCAAACAAACGGCACATTGTTCCAAACTCTTCCCAGCACCTGGGCGTGACTTTTCTCCAGTATTTTCCCCAGGTTGCAGCCCCAGGTATCCAGTAAAAGCCACCACAATGCCAGGTGTGTTAAGAAGTCCTCGTATAAATGACACTACGTGACATACCAACCTCCTGTTCAAAACAAATAATGAAATAATGAAGCAGTATACATACAGAAAGTTTTGATGTTAAAACTGGATTGGTTGAGGATACGAATATTGTATACAGGAAGTCTTTCAATTTAAGACCATCATTGAGTCCAAGATTTCTGCTGTTAAGTGAGACATTTGTTATTTTTCCTCATTTTACGACCTTTCTTGCCACCCTGGTTAAGTGAATCACCACAATTGATAAGTTAGTAACCCAGTTCTTAAGTGAATCTGGCTTCCCCACTGATTTTGCTTGTCAAAAAAAAATGTAATAGGGGATGGCATGACCTTGGGATACAGCGACAGTCATAAGTATGAACCATTGCCAAGCCTCTGAATTTTGATCCTGTCATCATGAGGATGCTACAAAGGTCGTAAGTGTGAAAAACTGGTCATAACTTTGAAAGGTCACTAAATGAAGTGTTGAGAACTACCTATATCCCTTGCTGTGCCAACTTTGTTTTTTTCTATTAAAAAGTTTTTCATTTTTAACAACAAACAGACAAGCTTAAACATAAAACAACAAATAAAATCTTTCAATTATACAGTGTGTCAGTTGGTACATATTTTTTGTGCACAATACCTATAGTCTGTTCCGGACTATAAATTTAAGTTTACATTCATATTATATTAATCAGCTTTCCATGTCATATTATATTATTATTACATCATCATTAGACTTTTAATTTCAAATCCGCATTATCCTTTACAGCAAATCTCAGTTCTTACTAATTTTAATTCATATTATAATTCATTCTACAATAATTATAACACATCATTGCTATTGTATTATACTTCAATTTCCTACTTTTCTATCTAACCACTAGTAAATTAAATCCCATATCTTAAAGTGTTTTTTTCTTCCTGCTCTCTAATTGCAAACGTTAATCTACTCATTTCTGCACATTCCATTATTTTCTTCATCACCTCCTCCTCCTCTATCAGTTTTTCCATTTTTCCATTTTTTTGCCCTGCCAACTTTGGAAGAAGTAAACTGGAATCCATTGAAGTTTAAGTTCTTAATTTTTTAGGTAGCCTTTATGGAAGTGCCCCTCAAGGGGAAGGGGTCAAAAATTGGTTGTCACTGTTTAAAAAAATGGAGGTGGCAGAAATGCCATTTTTAACAGGTGCCCCCCAGTGCATCTCAGCTGGACTTCCCAAAACGTGATCCCAAAGGAGGTGATGCTTGATCCAGTTTCTGAGCTTTTGTGGGGGGGGCACAAAAATCAGAGGTGACATAGGGTGTGAAAAATGTATTGGTAATCCTTGACATATGACCACAATTGGCAGCAGGATTTCCCAAGGCAGTCGTTAAATGAGTTGCCCCTGAGTTTGTGATCTTTTTCCCCTCATGATTGTTAAATTAATCTGCAGTGAATCCCATGACTTTGCTTGTTGGAAATCAGCTGGGAAGTCTTGAGTAGCGACTCAAGATGCTGTAACCATTGTAAATACATGCCAGTTGCCAAATGCCTACATTTTGATCCTGTGATAGTGGGAGTCCTACAATGGTTTCATGCGTGAGGACTGGTCGTAAGTCACTGTTTTCAGTGCCAATATAACTTTGAACAACCATTAAACGAAGGGTTATAACTCAAGGACTACCATTACTTAACCATTCCGCCCAGTCTCCAACTCTCAAAACTTTATAAAGCCTCATTTTTGGTTATTCTTTTCTCTCTCTCAAAACATTCCAATCCCAAATAAATCTAATTGGACCTGCTTCCTTGAGCGTGACCTGAAATGAACTCAGACAAAACCGGTTTGCTTCCCGCTCTTCTCATCCAAATTCTTTCCATTCTGATCAGACATACAAATTTAACACATGGTTAGAACTAGTGGAGTAGTTTTTTTTTTCTTTTCAACTCATGATACATTGTCTTCTGATAGTTTATTATTTATTTTTGCATTGCACACAGAGCATGTCTCTGAGCCATTAACAGAGTTGGGACCGTGTAGGTCATCTAGTCCAACCCCCCCCCCCAAGCAGGAGACCCTGCACCATTTCTGACAGATGGCAGTCCAGTCTCTTCTTGAAAGCTTCTAATAATGAAGCTCCCAGAACTTCTGTTCCAGGGGTTGATTGTTCTCCCTGTCAGAAAATTTCTCCTCATTTCCAGGTTGAATCTCTCCTTGTTCAGTTTCCATCTGTTATTCTTTGTCTGGCCTTAGAAAACAGCTTGACCCCCTTCCTCTCTGTGGCAGCCCCTCAAATATTGGAAGACTGCTATGTCACGTCTCCCCTGGTCCTTCTCTTCCGTAGACTAGCCAGGCCCAGTTGCTGCAACTGTCCATTGTATGTTTTAGTCTCTAGTCCCCTAATCATCCTGGTTGCTCTTCTCTGCACTTTTTTTTTAGAGTCTCAACATCTTTTTATAGTGTGATGACCAAAACTGGATGCAGTACTCTAGGTGTGGTCTTACTAAGGTTTTATAGAGTGGTATTAGTACCTCCTTTGATCTGGATTGTATCCCTCTGTTCATACAATTTAGGATTGCATTAGCTTTTTTGGCTGCTGCTGCACACTGCTGGCTCGTACTTAAGCACACTCCTGGTTCATATTTAAAGGTGCACTTCCTTCCTCACATATGTGGCATGGTGGCTTCTTCGGGCTTGTGACAGTGAAAGGCACAGGAGGCTGGGTCCTGGTTCCCTCTCCCCCCCCCCCCCCAGTGCAAGCATTTTTGGTCATTATTATTTTTGCATTGTACACAGAGTCTGTCTCTGAGCATTCCTCATCTATGTGGTATGCTGGCTTCTTCAGGCTTGTGTCATCCAGATGAAATGGTGGAGGAGGTGGAGGCCAACCCATCTGGAGCACTAAAAGGCTACTCTAAAGAGGTTTGTTGCCCCTTCTAAGAAAAAATCTGGGCTCCAATTCTCGCTTAGCTAAAGAGCAGGCAATATATTTTTCCCTTCTTTATTCTTGTTTTCGATGTCACTCCTGAATTGGGATTAATCAAATGAAAAGACCATGCCCTGCTTAGTTTATTTATTTATTTGCTGAGAAATGCCAGAAGCCCACAAATACAGTATTTTTTTTGTTCTTTTAAAACTCTGAAGAACTGACATTTTGCTGTCCTCTGTTTGTTGTTATCCAAAAGCATTTAAATATTGCTGAGTTTTGCAAAATCCCACTCCAGACCTGGTAACTTTCACTTCAAAGAAGTGTCTTAACAGTCCCTGCAGTGATCTTTTGTATGTGCCAAGGGCTTCCTGTCCTTCCCCCTACTCATATAAAAGAGAGGGGGCAAATCTTGGGGGTTGGCTCTCATTTCAAACCAAAAGTGCCATGATAAATAGCATCTTTAAAAAAGTTTTGTGATAAATATCTTAAGATAGACGCGCACATGCATATTGGGGCATAAAACAGTAAGGCATTATATTAAAATCATAATTTCATGATTAGTTTGCCATGGAAGTGCTGCTAATTTTGCAGAGGGTTGTGAAAAATAAATCAAGATGGGGTGTGAGTGATGTCCCCCTTTTTTTAACGTGCACACAATACCTGTTTAGTTTAGTTTACTTTATTGTCATTGCACCTCGTACAACGAAATCAACAGCAGAATTCAAGAGAGCTCCTGCCCTGGGATAGAAGCTGTTCTTCAGCCTATTTGTCCTTGTTTTTATTATCCTGTACCGTCTGTCAGATGGTAATAGTTAAAAAAAAAAAAAAGAGTGCCTAGGATGAGATGGATCTTTGAGGATGTTTTGAACTTTCTTAAGGCAGCGGGAGCTCTAAAGCTCTTCCAAAGAGGGGAGAGGGCAACCCAGGATCCTCTGGGCAATGACCTTAACCCTCTGGAGGGCTCTCCTATCTGTAGGACATATTATACATCTGTACATTAAACAGTCCCATTCAAGTCAAAAATTGATTTCCCCCACAACTGAAAAACCAGTAGGCCAGGGATGGGGAACCTTTTATGGCTCACTCAGGAATTCTGGGAGTTGAAGTCCATAAGAGGCAAGTTTCCCTACCCCTGGTATAGGGTCTAGAAGACCAAGGTCCCTGTGATTCTGTGGATCTAGAATGGCCACTCATTCCTTGGGTCTCCTCCTTCTGCCCTTTTCTGGTCAGGGACCTGTTGGACAACCATATCTGAACTGCAATACCTGGAATACAACCACCAGATGGCAGCAGAGAGCTGGATTTTTCCATGAACCTTTGATGCCATCTAGTGTGCCTAGATATTTCTACAGTTCATGTGTGAGAACTTTTACAGAAAGTTCAACATTAATTAAGCTTTGATTACTGAAGACATTCTCTGGATGAATGTGCAGTGGGGAGTTCACAGTCGCAATGTATTAATGTTGCCTAAAGTGAAAGAAAGGTGGACAGTATCTCCAAGGTATCATGGAGAGCATGTTGTGCATAGTTTCCGTGTCTGGTTTGCTGGGTCCCCCGTCCCCCCCCCCCGGTCCAATATTAATGGATTAAGAGAAGCAGAAAACGCTGCCCCAAAATGAATGGATCTCATTGGCATTTAACGGTCTCCTGCTTGGGGGTGGGGGGTTGGACTAGATGACCTACAAGATCCCTTCCAACTCTCTTAATCTAATCTAATCTAATCTAATCTAATCTAATCTAATCTAATCTAATCTAATCTAAT
>BLBF01000097.1:4291875-4356651 GCA_015471245.1 Laticauda colubrina
CCCTTCCCTTCCCTTCCCTTCCCTTCCCTTCCCTTCCCTTCCCTTCCTTCTTTCTCTTCCTTTCCTCCCTCCCTCCCTTCCCTCCTTCCTCCCTCCCTTCCTTCCTTCCTTCCCTCCCTCCCTCCGTCCCTCCTTCCTTTCCTGAGTAACAAGGTTGGAAGGGACCTTGCAGGCCTCCTAGACTAGTCCAACCCCCTGACCTTCTACCATTTCAGACAAATGGCTGTCCAATCTCCCATGGTGGGGCATCCCTAACTTCTGAAGGCAAACTGTTCCCCCGGTTAGTTGCTCTCCATGTCAGGAAATTTCTCCTTGGTTCAACATTGGATTAGATCAGGACTCTGGGAGTTGAAGTCCACAAGTCTTAAAGTTGCCAAGTTTGGAGACCTCTGGATTAGATAGACTCTCCTGTTAAGTGCTGAATAATAGGCAGTGCCTTCTGCTCAGGGGTGGGATTCAAATTTTTTTACAACCGGTTCTGTGGGCATGGCTTAGTTGGTGGGCATGGCTTTGGTGGTCATGTTACTGGCTGGGCGCAGCCAACTCAACATCACTCACATCGAGGCACGCATCTCCTCGCTTGGCCTCTCATGACTGTGGGGATGCTGCAACAGTCATAAATGTGAAAAATGGTCATAAGTCACCTTTTTCAGTGCCATTGTAACTTTGAATGGTCATTCCACACAAGCAAAGTACCAGTGAAGGAGGGAAAAAAAAACTCCAGAGTAGTTTCTGAGACAGGAAGTCTCTCTCGTCCTGCCGAGAGTGTAATAAGAGTTAACGGAGAGGCAGTTTCTGTAAGCAACGCCAGAATGTTTCCTTCCTGCCTTCCTTACAGGATTAGGCCAGTAATTTCTTCTAACTTCCGGTGCTCCGAACTGCTTTGGATGTTAACAACTGGTTGTAGTGAATAGGTGCGAACTGGTAGAATCCCACCCCTGCTTCTACTGCATTGATAGTCCCTACGTGTTTTGTAGTCTTCAGGAGTGCATGAAAGACTTGGGGGAGTGTTTGTGTGCTGTGGGGGGAGGGTTTCCACTGCTGTGGTTTTTGTCAACCCCCCATGGCTTCCAGATAAGACTTCCTCTGCAGTGACATCCATTGCCCAAAGCTGCAGCTAAATAGGTTTGTCACGCTTGGTTGTGCTGGGCTGCCCTGCCCCGTCCCTTGCAACCCGGTTTCCTCCGAGTGAGATCCTCTCAGAGGCCAGAGAAGGAGCTTAACGAAAAGCACCTGTTTAGAGGTTACTTCAACAGCTGCTGGCATCATTGGGTGACTCCCTGGCTTATCTGGGTCGTGAGAAACGCTTTCAACCACCTTGAGAATTGCCACTGTTGTTGATTCTAGATGGTCCTGTTTACCAGGACTTGGCTTTGCAACATTTGAGGGCAGGGATGGGGAATTATGGCCCTTTTATGACTGGGGGACTTCCACTCTCAGAACAAGCAGTCCTTAAGTTATGACCTGGAATAGAGCCTGCTATACTGTGACACTCCTTCAACTGTTTGGAAGACTGCGATTGTATCACCTTTGCTGCCTTTTCCTTAAGGTAAATATACTCAGTTTTTAAAATTGTTTTTCATAAGATTTAGCCTCCAAACCCCTCGTGTGTTCCATTAGGCAAGAAAAACCAAAAGTACACATATAGACTGGGTGAAACCAGACTTAGTAGAAGTAACTGTGAGAGGGATCTTGGAGTCTTAGTGGACAGCCAGCTAAATATGAGCCAGTAGTATGCAGAGGCAGCCAAAAAAATCAACACAATCCTAAATTGCATTAACAGAGGGATACAATCAAGATCAAGTGAGGTACTAATAACACTCTATAAAGCCTTAGTAAGGCCACACCTAGAGTACTGCACCCAGTTTTGGTCACCACATTATAAAAAAAGATGTTGAGACTCTAGAAAAAGTACAGAGAAGAGCAACCAGGATGATTAGGAGACCGGAAACTAAAACATATGATAAACAGTTGCAGGAATTGAGCCTGGATAGTCTAGTGAAGAGAAGGACCAGTGGAGACATGATAGTAGTCTTTCAATATTTGAGGGGCTGCCACAGAGAGGAGGAAGGGGGTCAAGCTATTTTCTAAGGCACCTGAACGCCAGACAAGAAACAATGGATGGAAACTGAACAAGGAGAGATGCAACCTGGAAATCAGGAGGAATTTTCTGACAGAGAGAACAGTCAACCCATGGAACAGATGTTGCCTTTGGAAGTTGTGATAGTTTCATTAATGGAGGCTTTCAAGAAGAGATTGGATTGCCATTTGTCAGAAATGGTGCAGGATCTCCTGCTTGGGTGGGGGGGTTGGACTAGATGACCGACAAGGTCCCTTCCAATTCTGTTAATCTGTTAAATCCTGCTAATCCTTCCTGTCATCATCATAACTTGACAGTTGTAAATTTGGAGAGTCACGTGACTGACCCAATGTTACATTTTTAAAAAAATTTGCGGTTGTCATTAAATGAACACAGTTAAAAAAGCCAATTCACTGCTCGGCCCAAGCGGCTGTTTGACTGCATGGTTGTAGCTGCAAATTTGGCTTTTTCGATTCTTTAGTGTAGACCCCCCTGTTGCATGATCCTCTTCTGGAAAATTCCTTGGAGTTTTGGGATGTTCTTCAATTCAAGAATTTTGAGGGTGGAGTGGCATGGGATGGGGGGGATGCGTGGCCCATGATTTATATGGTTTTATTTCTAGGAGCAGAGAGTTGATGGTTCCGCTTTGTCAGGCACGGCTGAGAAATCTCCCTCTGCCCTCCAGTCTGCCATATTCAATTTATTTTCCAAGCTGTCGCTTTGCCTCCCATCTGTTTGTGATGGAGGCAGATGTGGAGAGGTTCCAGCTTGGCTGCCTAAGTGTGGTTGCACCAGCGCTGTGAACCAGGCGCCCTGGGTGACCTTTGACACCCCCTCCTCTTAAACACTTCCTCTGAAAAGACGTAATGAGGGGTATACAAAGTTAGCACCCACCCCTCTCCTAGAAGAATGAAATATTTTGAGAAATATTTAAAAAGGCAGAATATTACAATCAAGAATGTTCTTTCTGTGCCAACTCAGGAAGCTCAAACTGCCCAAGGAGCCGCTGATCCAGTTCTACCGAGGAAGGATGGAGTCTGTCATCTGCACCTCTATAACCGTCTGGTTTGGCTCTGCAACCCAACAGGAAAGACACAGACTTCAGAGAGTAATTAGGACTGCAGAAAAAACAATTACTAACCAACCTGCCTTCAGTCCAGGACCTGTATCCTGCACGAGTCAAAAAGGGGGCCGTGAAAATATTTACAGACCCCTCACATCCCGGACATAAACTGTTTCAACTCCTTCCCTCAAAACGATGCTGTAGAAGCACTGCACACCAGAACAACGAGACCCAAGGGTGTTTTTTCCCCAAATGCCATCACTCTGCTAAACAAATAATTCCCTCAACACTGTTCAACTATTTACAAAGTCTGCACTCCTATTACTGTTAATCTTCTCATCACTCCTTATCACCCATCCCCTCCCACTTGTGACTGTAGGACTGTAACTTTGTTGCTTGTCTCCTTTTGATTTATATTGACTCCTAGTATGATTTGATGGCTTATTGTACCCTATGACTATCGTGAAGTGTTGCACCTTATGATTCTTGACTCTTGATGAACGTCTCTTTTCTTTTATGGACACTGAGAGCATTTGCACCAGGACAAATTCCTTGTGCGTCCAATCACACTTGGCCAATAAAGAATTCTATTCTATTATCTTTCCCTTGGAAAGCAGCCCACACCTTTCTAATAGCCCCAGCAGGACTGGACCAGCCTATCTACAAGGCAAAAGACCTTCAGTTCCAGCGTGATGGGATTAAGTCATTGCCCTTCAGGACATAATAGGACATAACTTAGCAGAAGGTACAGATCTCACTGCATTGCACAATCTCCTAAGGACATTCATCACTCATCAAACTTCAGCCAAACCTGGGAGCTCAGACGAACATGACCCCACAGGAATCTGACAACAGCCAGTAGAATACATGTTCTTGCACAGGAACAGGAAGCTCAAGTGCAATGCCCAAGAGAAGGAATAAAAGCCCCCCCACTCTCAACTCCATGTAGGCAGCTGCCCAGAAATATGTGCTTGGTGGTTCTGCTTCACCATTAAACCCTCTTTCCAATCAGCCTCTATGTTTCCAGTGCATTTCTCCTGGCTTGGAACTGAGCCAGATGGATATTTCTTCCAACACAGGTTTACTGGCCCATTGGAAAGTTTTTATTCAAACCAATTTCCCTGCCTGTGGAGCTTGCAAGGACCCGACAATTGAGCAACATGCCACTTGGTCGCCACTGGACCCTAGTGGTGCCCACTAGGCCCTTAATTCTTTCCAAAAGTGCCTTAGCCCAAAAGAGGGCAGGCAAGGTCTCATTTCCACCCCCTGCCTAATTTATACTCTTGTCATCTTAACCCCTCCCAGCAGAACCTTTGGAGGTTAATGTAATTGGAAGTGGCAGCTTCTGGTTCCTTGGCTCAGGTTTCTTGCTGGATCCCAAGGTTGCATTTGCTTTTTATCGGCTCTCATTCAAAACATCTGTGCAGGAGTGACACTGTCATTGCTCTAGGCCTCCTCAACTTTCCCATAATACCCTGGGACCTAATTAGCGGTGCTGATGGGGACTATTTTAGTCCCACTCATTGCTTTGGAGGAACCTGCCTTAAAGACATAGAAACATAGAACCAAAGGAAAAGAGATCCAAGAAGCCAGTAGGGCTGACTTAAAATGTTCAGGACCTATCATTAAGTCCAAGAGAAAAGCTCTGCAAGATCCAAACTGGTCCAAAGATCAGAGGTTTAGTTTTCCAAGCTTTCTGACTTGTGCTGGATCTCATCCTCGGGGAATTTCCTTCTACCCGAATGTGTGCTTTGGGCTATTCTATGCCTAGTAGTACTGACGTGGTGCCTCATTGTGTATGGCTTTCTAGTTGTTGATTGGGGTGTTGACAGCCAGCTATAAACTGGTTGGCTGTTATTGTCTTGTGCTGCTAAGTCCTTGGCTCCTAAGAACCTGATAAGCTGGTGGTAAATCAGCACTCCTGTCGACTGACAAGGGGCCTGTTTCCCAAGCTTCAATCATTTCCCTGGCTGTTTTTGTGCCTGCTCACCCAACAAACTTAAGTAGCTGTGAAATTGAATGTATGTCCTTGTTCACTGTAATGTAAAGCTACCAACAAGTTTGGATCTCCTCATCTGACCATTTGCTTATGTTCTTGCAATCTGGTAACATGTTGCATAGAATAGCCCAAAGCACACATTTTGCTCGAGAAAAGTTCCCTCAGATTGGGTTCCAGCACGAGTCCGAAAGTTCAGAAGTGCCAGGGCAGGACACTGGCTTTATTAAGAGCCGTGGTGGTGCACTGGTTAGAGTGCAGCACTGCAGGCTACTTCTGCTGACTGCTGGCTGACTGAAATTTCGCAGTTTGAAGCCCATGAGGCCCAAGGTTGACTCAGCCTTCCATCTTTCCAAGGTGGGTAAAATGAGGACCGAGATTTTTGGGAGCAACGTGATGATTCTGTCAACCGCTTCGGGCTGTGAAAGTATTGGGAAGCGGTATATAAATCTAAGTGCTGTTGCTATTCTCCCACAAGTCTTTTTCAAATGAGGAGGGAGGATTTGATATGTCCCATTCTGCAGCCACAGACGTGAATTGCTGCGCAGTGAGACAGGATGGACTTTTCAGCATTCCCATGACCACAAGGGATTGTGGGAAAGTGTCTGTATGAAGGGGAGTGGATTGGCACATCAGAATAACAGAATTGGAAGGGACCTTGAAGGTCTTCTAGTCCAACCCCTTGCTCAGGCAGGAAACCCTATGCCATTCTTGACAAATAGTTATCCATTTTTTTTCTTAAAAACCTCCAGTGATGGAGCACTCACAATTTCTGAAGGAGAGCCATTCCACTCTTTGTTCTCATTGTTAGGAAATTTCTCCTTAGTTCTAAGTTGCTTCTCTCCTAATTTAGTTTCCATCCATTGTTCCTTGTGTTCCCCTCAGGTGTTTTGGAGAATAGTTTGATCCCTCTCTTCTCTGTGGCAGCCCCTCAGACATTGGAACACTGCTCTCATGTCACCCCTAGTCCTTTTCACTAGATTAGCCATACCAAATGCTGCTGCTTGCTTTCAGGTTCTTGCTGCATCCCCAGCTGAGTAATTACATAGTTTGGAAATGACCATGTTAAGATTAATTTGAGTCATGCCCAGATTAGACAGATTAAAATGCTTTGTGCAAAGGAGGAGGAAGGGAACCGAATGGCCTCCGTCGCCTCCCTTCCCCGGATGTCTGTGTGTTCCAAGCAGGCTGTTGGGTTTTCTGGGAAGAAAGAGGTTTTTTGAATCTCATCCCTTTTTCTCTCTAGCATGCCGGATGCTATGGGAGTGATTACTGAGATCTGGTAACTGCCCAGAAGCAAAATTGTAAGAATCGAGGGAGAATAAGTTCTCCGGAAGCTGCTGTTTGCTGCTTGTGAAATTTCAGATTGAAAAAAGGCAGGAAAAAAATCTTTGATCCTCCAGAAGATATTCCAAGTCTCTGCGTGAATTACTCTGGAGACAAAACCTCTTCTTCTGGTCCACAGGCCTGGCTTTTAAAGTAGCGTAAAATCGAGATGGTCCGTGGCTCACACCTTCTGCTTTTGAGTTTTCATTTTACCTGTGCTGGACAGGAAAAAAAAAAAATCCCTTTCGGGTGGGAGAGGAGATTGGGGGTGGTTGGGTGGGTTGTTCCAGGTTTCTTTTGCACAGGCTTTTTGTTGCGCCTTTTTGGAACAGAATCCGCTAACGTTGCCGCCCACCAGATTTGATGGTGTCCATTTTACTTTATCTGCTTGCATCTCGCACCCGTTGCTCCTTCCTTATAAACTAGACTTCCTTGTCTCCTCTCCAGCAAAATGAGGCTCGCTGCCATCTTCCACAATAAGCATTTCTCAAAACATTGCATATCACTGCTGGGTTGTCAGCTGGCAGTCAGATCAATCCGCAGTTAAAGCCTTCAATTGTGTGCAACTTCACAGCTTTTTTTCAGGAGGAGTTTGGTAGCACCTTTGGGACAAATCTCACTCCATCAAGAGCATGGGGAGGCTCCACTATCGTGGGATGGAGAGGGGAGGATGGAGGGGGTTGACACATGGGACAGACTCCCTTTCGCAGATGGGTGGGTGTAGATAGATAATTCATAAAATTGGCTGAACAATTGCTATGCGTTGAAAAACCATGCCGTGGTGGCACAGTGGTTAAAGTGCAGTATTGCAGACTGGCTCTGCCCACAGTTCAATACTGACTAGCTCAAGGTTGACTCAGCCTTCCATCCTTCCTAGGTTGGTAAAACAAGGACCCAGATTGTTGGGGGCAAGAGGCTGACTCTGTAAACCGCTCAGAGAGGACTGTAAAGCACCATGAAGTGGTAGATAAGTCTATTGTAAGTGCTGTTGCTGTCACATTGATTGAGATCTCTGGACATAATGGCTTTTCAACACAGTGTCATCCTTTTGCTAAACAAATAAGTCCCTCAACACTGTCCAACTATTTACAAAGTCTGCACTACTATCACTATTAATCTTCTCATCACTCCTTATCACCCATCCCCTCCCACTTGTGACTATATGACTGTAACTTTGTCGCTTGTATCCTTACTATTTATATTGACTGTTTCCTAGTGTGATTTGATTGCTTTGTTGTACCCTAAGACCATCATTAAGTGTTGTACCTGATGATTCTTGACTCTTGACGAATGTATCTTTTCTTTTATGTACCCTGAGAATATTTGCACCAAAGACAAATTCCTTGTGTGTCCAATCACACTTGGCCAATAAAGAATTGCAGACGTTTTCTTTTCTTTTCTGTTCTATTCTGTTCTGTTCTATTCTATTCTATTCTATTCTATTCTATTCTATTCTATTCTACACTACTCTACTCTACTCTACTTTACTCTATTCTTATTGTACCCTATGACGATCATTAAGTGTTGTAGCTGATGATTCTCGACTCTTGACGAATGTACCTTTTCTTTTATGTATGCTGAGAGCATTTGCACCAAGACAAATTCCTTGTATGTCCAATCACACTTGGCCAATAAAGAATTCAGTTCAGTTCAGTTATGACCAAAAAGTTTTTGATTTCTATTTTTGGATATGGTTATTAAGAGTACTGTAGACCGGGCTGAGGTGACGTGGGCCAGCACCTGACATTTTCCAGGATGGCCCTGTGGGCCAGATCTGACCACATTGGCCCGTGGACCTTGTGTTTGACACCCTTACTCTAGATAGATGCATTTTTTGGGGGCATTTCTTTTATGAAAAGGAATGGCAGAGGTCTTCAAATCACAGATTTTGGGTTTTACCAGCAAGAGAAGATTGGGGAGGCTAGATGTAATCAAAATACAGGTCTCTTTAAAAAGTGAAAAAAATAAATAAATGCTTGTTTGGTACTTTAACTACAGACTCTGCCAGGTTGTCATATGGAGATGGGAAACTGTCCACCAAAGAATGCAAAATAATAGCGGTATTGACGCCAAAGTAAAAGTGCAAGGGCTTGTCTATTCTGATATGCCTTGGCCAATAGCCAAACTCCCCGTTGGTAGTTGTTGGTTGTTTCTGAATAAAAATTAGAGGGAAATCTGGCTATGGTATTGGATCTTGAAGAGCAATAGCACTTAGACTTGTATACCACTTCCCAGTGCTTTTGCAGCCCTCTCTAAGCGATTTACAGAATCAACCACTTCCCCCAACAATCTGGGTCCTCATTTTACCAACCTCGGAAGGATGGAAGGCTGAGTCAACCTTGAGCCTGGTGAGATTCGAACTGCTGAATTGCAGGCAGCAGAAGTAGCCCTGCAGTGCTGCATTCTAACCACTGCACCCCATGGTGTGGCTGTGTTGTCTGTGTTTGAGCATCTCTGGGAATATGGGTGCGCCTTGGTTATTGATTTTGTGGAATACCCAGAAGGTCATTTATTGCTCCATTGACTCTTCCCATGTGCTAAACGTTAAGAGATGGCCAGGCTACAAAAGGAGCTGTTGCAGTTTCCACCAAAGAGAAGCATGTTTCAGAAAACAAGGAGAAGAAGGGAGCTTGGAGATCTTTTAGACTAACCCCCTGCCCAGGCTAGAAATCCTAAGACCTTTCTAGCCAAAGGGCTTCCAGTGATGGAGCCTTCATGATACCAGATACAAAATGTGGTAGCTGATTGTTCCATGGTTAATAGCTGCAGTAGTCAGGAAATTCCTGCTTATTTGAGAGTTTGAATCTCTCTTTGAGAACTTTCAACCCATTGATTCTTATTGTATCTTTGAGCAATAGGAAGAATGATCTACCTCTCTTCCTATGACACTCCTTCAACTGTTTGGAAGACTGCTATTATGTCACCTTAGCTGCCTTTTCCTTAAGTTAAATATACTCAGTTTTTAAAATTGTTTTTCATAAGATTTAGCCTCCAAACCCGTCATCTGCTTCATTGGGCAAGAAAAACCAAAAGTACACATATAGACTGGGTGAAACCAGACTTAGTAGAAGTAACTGTGAGAGGGATCTTGGAGTCTTAGTGGACAGCCAGCTAAATATGAGCCAGTAGTGTGTGGTGATAGCCAAAAAAGTCAATGCAATCCAAAGTTGCTTTAACAGAGGGATACAATCAAGATCAAGTGAGGATACTAATACCACTCTATAAAGCCTTAATAAGATCACACCTAGAGAACTGCATCCAGTTTGGTCACCACAGTATAAAAAAAAATGTTGAGACTCTAGAACGAGAGCAGAGAAGAGCAACCAGGAGGATTAGGGGACTGGAGGCTAAAACATACAATGAATAGTTGTAGGAACTTGGGATGGCTAGTCTAGTGAATGGAAGGACCAGGGGAGATAGGATAGCAGTCTTCCAATATTTGAGGGGCTGCCACAAAGAGGAGAGGGTCAAACTATTTTCTAAAGCACCTGAAGGCCAGACAAAGAATAATGGATGGAAACTGAACAAGGAGAGATTCAACCTGGAAATGAGAAGAAATTTTCAGACAGTGAGAACAGTCAACTGATAGAACAGAAGTTGCCTTCAGAAGTCATGGGAGTTTCATCACTGGAGGCTTTCAAGAAGAGACTGGACTGCCATCTCTCAGAAATGGTGTAGGGTCTCCTGCTTGGGCAGGGGGTTGGACTAGATGACCAACAAGTTCCCTTCCAACTCTGTTAATCTGTATCTATTGCTCTTCTTCATTCTTTCATTTCCTCGGCACCCTGTTTGTATTCTAGCAACTAAAACTGGACACAGAGTTCCAGGTATGGTCTTACCATGGCAGCCTATTGTGTGACTATCATGTCCCATGTTCTCAGCATTAAGTCTCTGTTGATGGAGCCCAAGACTGTTCTGGCTGTTTGGGTAGCTGCTGCAGACATGGTTGCTTGTGCTTAAATTGTGGCTGCAGACATGGTTGCTTGTGCTTAAATTGTGGCTGCAGATATGGTTGCTTGTGCTTAAATTGTGATTATGGAGAGACTTTGACCCTTTTCACTAGTAATAACCAAGGACCACCTGTCAAAAACAAGGATAACAGAATAACATAGTTGGAAGGGACCTTAGAGGTCTTCTAGTCCAACCCCCTGCTCAGAGAGGAGACCCAATACCATTCTGGACAAATAGCTGTCCAGTCTCTTTTTAAAAGCTTCCAGTGTTGGAGCATTCACAACTTCTGAAGGCAAACTGTTTGGTTGATTAGTTGTTCTCACTCATTAATTGGGGGCCATAGAAGGAGCGTTCACGTCGCGGCCCCTGTCAGGTATCTGTTTACCTGCAAATCCTTCTACCACGCTACACCAACCTACACCAACAGTGTTCTACAGTGGCTGGGAAAAGTGTAGCGACACGAGAGAAGAAGAAGAACTCATTAATTTCTCCTTAGTTCTTAGTTGGCGTGATAAGTTTCCATCTATGACTTCTTGTCTTGTCTCCATGTTCTTTGGAGAATAGGTTGATCCCCTCTTCTGTGTGATAACCCCTCAAAACCTGGAAGACTGCAATCATGTCATCCCTAGACTTCTCTTCTTTAGACTAGACATAGGTTGCTTGATTAACTTTTGCAGGATCTTCCCATATAAAGAAGTGGCTTCCAATCTTCTAAGTACAATTACAAATTTACCTCTTACTCTGATTGCAGCATAACTCTCTTTTTGCTATCATCTATTCTGTCGAATCAAAACCGTAAACTATAAGTTCATTTTTTTCTCTTTCATTCCAAAAGTCTACGTAGATTTCCTGTCAGCAATAAACATAGATATTAACTTTTTTTTTCTGATTAAAAAAAAAGATCAATTTAGCCATCTCAGGAAGTCCCATTATCTTTACTAGCCATTCCTCTCTTGTTAGTAATGCTGAATTTCCCCAGTATTGTGCATATAATAGTCTCACTGCAGTTATCATCCATAAAAACTTAGTTCCATGACAACTTTCACCTGTCTTCTGAGATGTTGATAATCCCCACTGGCTTTGTGTCATCTGCAAATCTGATGAAGTGCCATTCTCTTCTCTTATGTACTCCATTGTGAGTCATATGCTTCCCTCCTATATGGAGCACTGATAAAAACCTGAATGAACTCCGAGGTTGCTGACGTGGCCAGTGGGGTCATATCCCCTTCATCCTGTGATTTGGAGGATGAAAAAAAAAAGATGGGTTGATTTTTTTTGTTTCAGAAAACGTACGTTAAAGAAATAACTCCAGGCCACTAACAAGCAATGCACAGACAAAACTACATGATCAAACCTATATAAAAGCATACCACCACTGCTACTCCACCCCTGTTGTGGCCTGTTTTCTGCTGGCCCCTCCAGTAACTGAAAGAGGGAAGAGGGAATGGAGCCGGCAGAGAAAGAGACAGAGATGGAGCCTGGGCCGTCCATCAGCCCTGAGATGGACAGCCAACAGGCCCCAGGTCTGGAGGTGGCTGATGAGGAAGAGGAGGAACAGCTGGGTCCAGTGTCTGACGCACGGATTTGCAGAAGCAGAGGAGAGGAGAGCAGTGGAAACCTGTGGGCTGGTCCTTGGGACGGAAGAGCCACCGCTGCCAGCAAAGCGCCACCCTAGCTCTGGGGATGTGGCAGACAACTACTCATCTCCCTACTGGACAGTTGTGTTTAGCCTGCATTGAGAGAGAAACGTTTTGCTGGCGCTCCTAACAAAGGAATGATTGATTTAACTACAGAGGGTTTGTTGTGTTTGGGGAGCTGGGTCAGAACAACCCCAATCCAAGCAAGACTTTGCATTCTTAGTTGTGTTGTTAAGCTCTCAGTGTGCATACAAACAACAAAGTGATGGGTCATAGCTCATAAATCATAATTACAATCATTAATCTTATGAGCAATCACTTGACAAGTGATAAATCATAAGATACTAATGGGAGAAGATAGCAGGAAACATGAGGAGATGAGGAAGATGAGAAAGATAATAGCAATGCAGCCTACTACATGGGTAACAGCCCACTACTCATTGTTGCTGTAACTTTGGGACAGGAGGCACAGAGCTTTCTTAAGCTGGAGGCTGCAGCCGGCTAGGTGGGGTACTCTCCCCCCCACCCCCATGACCAAAACCTAGATTTGGAATGGATTCAGTAAGTATTTCAATGTGAGTTGCAATTACATTAATTACTCTTCGTATGATTGCTCCTATGTTTACTCTCTCGCATTGCAAATTGCAGTTTACCATGGCAAATTGTTGAGGGGGGGCTCAGGTTGGATTCCCCAGCCTGAATCAGTGTGGTTTTTTTATACACACACACACACAGAGAGAGAGAGAGAGAGGGAGAGAGAGAGACAGAGTATTTCTGCAAGAGCTTGAATAAAATGAAAAGCAAGGCTTGATAATTTTTGTAGCAGGGATCCGGTTACCTAAAAGAAAGGATCCCTCTCTGTGGTTTCCTGGGGGTGGGTGGATGCCATCCTCCTGGGGGTGGGTGGGTTATCATCATCTTTTCTAAGATAAGAGCCTCTCTCCTCCTTCCTTTCCTTGGGCTCCTCTCCTCATCTGCCAGAGGGAAATTTGCAGCTTCAGCACTTCCCAACAGCGGTTCGATCCCTGCCACAAACGCATAACAACTTCTGTAAATCCAAGGATGGGCTTGGACAGCTTCTGCCATGCTTTCCCTCCCCTCCCTCCCTCCTTCCCCTCCCACGCCCACCCCCAGCCTTCTGCCATTCCCTCTCTTCCAGGAGGTTAACTCCGTAGGCGGGCAGGCCTGGTTTGTCATTTTGAACCCCCATAAGGGGAAAAAAAAGATAAGTGCGTAGGAGCAGAGACAATAACGGCTGATCGCGAGGAAAACTCGGTCCAGGTTTTCACTGTGTGAGAGGGAAGTGGAAGGAGCTTCTCTGGGAACCCAACTCGGAGCTTGCTTTCCATTTTGAGCAAACATTTTGTCACTCCATTGCCCTTTTCCCTTTAACTCGGTGTTTTGGGGTTGTTGTTTTTTTTTCCCCCCAAACTTTAAGATGGGCGAACTTCCATTCCCCAGAATTCTCCAATGGCTGTCTGGGGAATTCTGGGAGTTGACATCCACCCGTCTTAAAAGTTCCCAAGTTTGGAAAAAAAACTCATTGGTTTGAACTGAAAAAAACCAAACCATGTTCACACACACACACACACACACACACACACACACACACACACACACACACGGTTTGTGTTGCTGTGGGAGAAGCATCATGGTGGCTCGCCTGCTTTTTGACTTGCTTGGGTTTTAACTCCCCCCAACCCTTTATTAGCCTGTGCTGGGTTGCATAATTGACAAGCAAAAGATCAGCGTGGGCAAGATAATTGAAAAGTTGAGCTCTTTCATGGCATAATTATGCACCCCCCACACCAGCACGACTTTAAGATTGGCAAATAATGAACGTTCGCTTCCTGCATCCTTTTCTCCTTCGCTCCGTGGGCCTGGTGGTTTTTTCCTGCAACCAAATAGGTCTTCTTCTCTCTCTCTCCCTCTCTCTTTCTCTCCCTCTCTGCCATCCTCCTTATTTCCTTCCTTCCTTCCTCCCTCCCATCTTTATTTTCTTCCTTCTTTCCATCCATTCTTCCATCCTCTTTATTTCCTTCCTTCCTCCCTCCTTCCCTTCCATCCTTCCATTCTCCCTCCCATCCTCTTTATTTTTTTCCTTCCTTCCATCCATCCATCCATCCATCCATCCTCTTTATTTCCTTCCTTCCTTTCATCCTCCCTCTCTCCCTCTTCCTTCCTTCCTCTCTCTCTCTCTCTCTCTCTCTCTCTCTCTCTCTCTCTCTCTCTCTCTCTCTCTCTCTTTCTTTCTCTTTCTTTCTCTCTCCCCCTCCCTCTTCCTCCCTTCCTCCCTTCTCTTCTCTCTCTTTCTTTTTTCTTTTTCTCTTTCTTTCTTTCTTTCTCTCTCTCCCTCCCTCCTTCCCTCTCTCTTTCTGCCTGTCCGCCCGCCTGCCTCCCTGCCATGTTTTATATACATGGCATCCTTTATATCTCACAGCAGCATTTTAAAAGGGCAAAGAAGATTGCTGGTTTGTGGGCTGTGATTTCAGCAGCAAGGAGTCTGGATTTCCGCCGTCAAACAGCATATAGAACAAATACTCAAAAGAGAGTCTATCAATCGGCCTGTTTGCATGGATGCCCATGTAGTTTTCTCAAGATTTGGAAGGATCTTGACAGACTTGAACATTGGGCCTCAGTTCAGTGGTGAGAAAAGTGAGGTTCTGCACTTGGGCAAGAAAAGCCAGATGTACAAGGCAGATGGCATCTGGCTCAAGAGCAACAACCGTGAGAGGCATCCAGGAGTAGACTAGTGGACAATCACTTACGCGTGAGCCAGCAGCTGCCAAAAGAGCCAATGCAGTTCTAAGCTGCATCAACAGAGGGACAGTATCAAAATCATGTTAAGTGATAATACCATCCTGTTCTGGACAAGTGAGACCAGCCATGAAATACCACATCCGGTTCTGGTCTCCACTATTCAAAAAAGATGCTGAGACTCTAGAAAGTGTGCAAAGGAAAGCAACCAAGTTGATAAAGGGTCTGGAGGCTAAACCATAAGATGAACGGTTAAGGAGACTATGTATGTCTAGTGCAGGGGTCCCCAAACTTGACAACTTTAAGACTTGTGGACTTCAACTCCCAGAATTCTTCAACTTCTGGAAGTTGAAGTCCAGAAGTCTTAAAGTTGCCAAGTTTGGAGACCCATGGTCTAGTCCAACTAAGAGAAAGACTTCTGGTACTTGACTTCTGGTACTTGTCCCAGGGAAAAGGTCCCCGACTTCCTCTCCGAAGTAGCTAAGGGCAAGACAAGAAGCAACAGGTGGAAGCTTGTGAAAGAGCGGTCCAACCTGGAATGAAGGGTTGAAGAGCCAGGGACAAAGAGGGGTGAAGAGCCAGGAGGCCATCCAGGTTTCCTGATTTAAATAACACCCCTTTCCATGCTTAAGTTCTGAGGAGCATGGGAACCGAGGCAGGGAGTCCCAAATCTTGGGGCCATCCTCAATTGAGCAAGGCTGGGCTAGGCTGCCGACGCTTTCTGAACTTCTGCCAACCAGTAATAATACAGAATAGTTCCAGAGGTTTGGAATAGAACAGAACAGAACAGAACAGAATAGAATAAAATAGAGGGATGGGATGTTATAGAATAGAATAGAGGGAGGGATAGAACAGAATAGAACAGAATAGAATAGAATTATTTATTAGCCAAGTGTGATTGGACACATAAGGAATTTGTCTTATGCAAATGCTCTCAATGTACATAAAAGAAAAGATACAGTAAGCAATCAAATCATACGAGGAAACAGTCCATATAGATCGTAAGGATACAAGCGACAAAGTTACAGTCCTACAATCACAGGTGGGAGGGGATGGATGAGAAGATTAACAGTAATAGGAGTGCAGACTTTGTAAATAATTGGACAGTATTGAGGGAATTATTTCTTTAGCAGAGTGATGGCATTTGGGAAAAAACCGTCCTTGTGTCTCATTGTTCTGGTGTGCAGGTCTCTACAGCCTCGTTTTGAGGGAAGGAGTTGAAATAGTTTATGTTCGGGATGTGAGGGGTCTGTAAATATTTTCACGGCCCCCTTTTTGACTCTTGCAACATACAGGTCCTTGGCGGAAGGCAGGTTGGTGGCCATTGTTTTTTTCTCCAGTTCCTCTCTGGAGTCTGTGTCTGTCCTGTTGGGTTGCAGAACCAAACCAGACAGTTGTAGAGAAAAAAATATTGTCCCATCTGGCGTCTCAAGAGACCTGCCAGGCAAATGGGGCTGAGGCCCGGAGCTTGTTTGATGCCCTCTTGTGTTGGGATTTCAGAAACCCTCTCTACCCTCCTCTTTGTAGATCAAAACTCTGCAAAGGTGCTTTTTTTAAAAAGCAACTGGACTTTCTTGGTTTTTTCTTGAAGACGTTTCGCTTCTCATTCAAGAGGCTTCTTCAGTTCAATTCTTCCCACTGCCTGGAAATGCAATAACAAAAGTGATCTCTTACCTAGAATGACAGCCACCTACAGAACAAGAGACAGGAGGTCCATTAAGTTTATTTTATTTTATTTTTTTGGTGAAAAATTAACATCTTCCCTCCTGATTTCTCTGTCAGTTGCTGCTTTGCTCCCAAAGATCTCGGGGGGGGGGGGTTGCTGCTGGGGGGTAAGCGCTAATTTATTGCTGTGTTCACTTAGATCTCGCCTTCCTGTCACCTAAGTAGTTTCTAATGACTACCCTGGAGAATAATTGGGAGCTTTTAAAAGTTTTGTGCACAGTTTTTATCTTTCCTCTTGTACTTTTCTCTTTCATATGTACTTTTTAAGACCCAGAAGATTCTGATCACATTTTTGACTCACGGTGTTTTCTGAAAAGAGAGGTTGGTCTGCTTTTTTTTTTTTTTTTCCTTTTTGAATATTTTTTCCTTCAGCAAGCTCTTTCTTCTCTCAACCTGATACTTCGGTAGCTTTCGTTCCCTTCTTGGGAGTTTTTGACCTGGTGAATGATCTTGGAAAGCCTCCCTTGCACCCAGTTTTGGTCACCATGATAGTAAAAAAAAAAAAAAAAGATGTAGAGACTCTGGAAAGAGTGCAGAAAAGATCAGCAAAGATGATTAGGAGACTGGAGGCTAAAACAGATGAAGAATGGTTGCAGGAACTGGCTACGTTTAATGAAAAGAAGGACTAAGGGTGAGATGGTAGCAGTCTTCCAATATTTGAGGGGCTGCCACAAAGAAGAGGGGCTCAACCTATTTTCCAAAGCACCAAATTTATGTTGCTAAATTCTGCAAAGCATCTATGGTGTCACATAATATAAGAAGGAGTGGGGGGTGACATGATAGCAGTCTTCCAATATCTTGGGGGGGGGGGGGGGGGGGGGGAGGCTGGCTACCACAAAGCAGAGAGAGTCAAACTATTCTCCAAAGCCCCAGAAGGCAGGACAAGAATCTCATTGACTTCGTTTCCATCCCTTGCTGCTTGTCCTGCCTTCTGGGGCTTTGGAGAATAGTTTGACTCTCTCTGCTTTGTGGTAGCCAGCCCCCCTCCCCCCACCCCGACATATTAGAAGACTGCTATCATGACACCCCCCACTCCTTCTCATATTATGTGATACCATAGATGCTTTGCAGAATGTTGCTGCTTTGGAGAATAGGAATATTGTTTTGAGTAAGAAAAATGTTTTCTTCTAGCCTGTATGTTGAACGATGCTCATCTTGGTTCTGTCGTCTCCTTGGGCTGAAAGTACCTTATTTCCAATGAAATGTCTTAATAAATGCAAGGGAGGGAGGGGGGAAAGACCAAGCAAGATCTATCGCAGCCCACAGTTGTTTGTAGTTGGACATTGGCTGATGGGGTCTTGGGGGTGGCTGAGTGGGGGGGTCTTGAAGGCACTTGATTGGGAGCAGGACAAAATATATATATATATATATATATATATATATAATGGAATGCCATCAATGTGGGGACTCTCTCCCGTTTGTTTTTAAGCAGAAATACAAGGGAACAAAGAAGGAAGATGCCAGTTGGCATCTTTTCCTGCACCCGGTTCAGAGCACGTACCGAACATTTGGAACACGTGTGGGGCGGGCGCAGGCGTTGAAATGTGTCCCACTTTTAAATTTTATTCCCTCCGAAATGGACTCCCTCCCGTTTCCCCCCCCCCGCCGGGATCACAGTAGCGGCCATTGTGCGCCCCGTGCAGCTGCTGAAATTTGACGAGATCCAAGCGGAGAAAAGGGGAGCAGGTGGGCCGACAATGTGAGCCTGTCGTTCCCAGAAGTATCAGGATGCAGTCCCAGCCTCAGCAGCAGAAGAGCTCCGGGGGTGGGGGGCAAGGGGGGGGGGGGAAGAAAAGGGGGGGGACAGTTGAAGCAGAGGCCAGGAGGGCCCCTCCAGACCAGGCCGATTTTCCTGTCCCACAGGGTGCGTGTGTGTGTGTGTGTGTGTGTGTGTGTGCGCGCGCACATGCGTCCGCATGCAAATGGGCAGGTAACCCTCAACGTGCAACAGTTCGTTTAGTGACCATTTCAAAGTTACAACAGGCACCGAGAAAAGGACCGCTGTTCCACACACAGCCGGGTTTACATCATCCCCCTGGTTCACGTGATTAAAAATTCAGACGCTCGGCTGCCAATTCATACTGAGGAAAGTTGCCACGTCTGAGGGCTTTTTGCGAGCTTCCGACAACAAATTCAGTGGGGAAGCTAGATTCACTTAAACAACAGTGGTCAGAAAGGTCGTAAAATAAAGCACAAAACTCCCTTCACAACTGTCTCACTTAACCCACATGGCTTAATTGTGGCTGTAAGCTGAGGACTACCTTTATTATTATTATTATTAGCCTTTATTATAACTGCTTCAAGGTGGCAAAGATACCTAATATTCCTGCCTGCTACTTCCCCCCACCCCCCCATAACAACAACCTCCCTGTGAGGTGGGTTGGGCTGAGAGAGAGAGAGAGAGAGGGGTGGGGGTCTGGTCAAGAGTTACCCAGCTAGCTTTCAGGACTAAGGCAGGACTAGAACTCATCGCCTCCTGGTTTCTGGATGGTGCCTTAGCCATGAGTCCAAACTGATTTTCTTTTCATGCAAGGCATATTTTCCCACCACAACCCTGCGAGGTAGGAGAGGCTGAGCCGGAGCAGTCTTGCCAAAGTTGCCTCTGAGCTTCTGTGGCCGGAGTGGGGCCCAGCAGCCAGGGGTGCCTGCCCAGTCCCTGAATCGGGACACTGGATTGGGTTGACCCAACCTGGTACCTTTAGGGCTCTCAACCCCATTGGGTGCCCAACTTTTGCACCCTTTCCCCCGGGGGATGGTTTCAGGAGCAAAGCTTGGGCTGAGAGAGCCCAGAGCGATTCCTGTGCCCCCACAAAGCATTGCCCTGCCCCTCCCTTTTATGGACCAGGGACTGAGGGTTGGAATGGGAGTCTCCACCACAAGCCATGATTGCATCAGGATAATTGTGTCGTGCATTATTGGGCAACTTGGCATCACGTCACCTAGCCCAAAGACTTATGATTGGCGTGAGGAGGTCCTGACCCTTGTGTTATCCTCTGCTTCCCCTCCTCCCTCAGTGACCATGGATTGGGCACTGTTTTAAAACCAGGGGTCTCCAACCTTGGCAACTTTCAGACTTGTGGACTTCAACTCCCAGAGTTCCTCAGCCAACTTTGCACCCTTTTAAAAGAATGAAACAGCTGGAGGAGGAGGAGCCCCCTTGCCCCCATGGGGCAGCTGATCGGAAGAAGGGTCCTCCCCCACCTCCTTTCCCAGCTGCACGGAGGAGCAGCAGCCCCCCCCTCCCCCCAACCAGCATGCTGGAAATAAAATCCTGGCACCGAGAGAACTTGGAAACGACCCCAGAGTTTGGTGGTGCCAGGAATTCAGTTCGGGTGCCAGGCTGGCAGGTGGGACGGCGAGGGCCGCGCTTGGCTGGAGGCCTGCCCGGCCCAAATGGCTGATGAATTTAATTTCCCTTCTTGGAATCCCAGGAGGTTCTCGGTGTGGTTCGTGGGGGCGGAAGGTCAAGCCCCCCCTCCACTTTCCAAAGAGACCAGTATATAACAGGAGACAAGGAAAGCAGATCTGAGCCAGCCTCTTCCTGCTGTGTTGGGACACCAATTTGGCAAAACTCCCCCCATCCCCAAATGCCTCCAAAATATCCCCCCCTCCCACCGCTGCTTTTCCTGGCTCAATAATTGGGAGCAGGGATGAAGGATGCACATACTTCAGCCTGGCTTCCCCACTCCGAGAGAGGTGCACCCTAGAGGCGCAAGTCCCTTCAGAGTAGGAGTCCCCAAACTTGGCAATTTTAAGACTTGTGGACTTCAACTCCCAGAATTCTTCAGCCAGCATAGCTTACTCTCTTGCAGGCCCTTCCTCTGCATTCTCTCCTCTTTGGGGGAATAAGAGAAAAAGAAACAGATATGGCTGGCTGAGGAATTTTGGGAGTTGAAGTCCACAAGTCTTAAAGTTTGCCAAATTTGGAGACCCCTGTTTTAGAGCCTGAGATGCCCCCCTAAAGACAGGCCGTCTGGGAACGGTGTGCGTGGAACTCACACATGGGTTACTGCGGGTGGGGGGGGGGGAAGGCATCCTGGCAGGGGCTAAAGCAGCTGAGATCAGGAGGGGGAGGTGTGAGAAGGTGGGGCGGGGAGAGTGTCACAGATGTTCCCCACAAGACCCTGTGGGGGAATGTGGGAGGGGAGAGGAATAATGTGCCGTGCAGCTCCAGCATGTGCACTTGTGTCTTTGGACTCGAGTTGCGCTGATTAGCATGTGAAAGGCCGGAACAGTGAGGTTCTTGTGCAGCCTGGGTCAGATGCCCGAGACGGCCCTCCCATCGGGGTTTGGAGCCCACGGCCGGCGAGCCTTTTGCGTAAACTCCCCATGCCCCCCAGTACAATTAACCTTTCTCGCTGGTGGATGAGGCCATCCCTGTTGGATGCAGCTGCTGGGCTTATGCAGTTGCCAATTGAGAGTCTGTGGACTCCCTCCACCCTCCCAAACTCTGAAAAGCTGACTTTGGCATCGAATGATCTCCTGGAAGCTGCAGGATGTTTGTGGATAAAACAAACGCTCTTCCTCTCTCTTTTAATCATTGGGAGTTCCAGCCGCAAAGGAGAAAACAATAATTGAGGTTCAGGTGTAGGAAACAAGTTGCATTGCTACTTCTCAGAATAACAGCAGAAAAATGAAGTAGAGCATAGGTGCCTCTTCTCATTATCTGTCTCTTTATTTGATTGGAGGTCTTTGTCAAGCAAGTGGGAAGTTGTGGGTGCTTCATCCCTGGAGGTTTTTAAGAAGAGACTGGACAGCTACTTGTCTGAAATGGTTTGGGTCTCCTGCTTGAGCAGGGGGTTGGACTAGATGACCTACAAGGTCCCTTCCAGCTCTGTTCTGATCCTCAAAGGACTGAAACCTGGAGCAATCTAGTTTTACCACGGCTTAATTATTATTTCAAGTGGTACTTTTCAGACCTGGTCAGAGGGACATTCCATAGCGAGGTGATCGAGTTTTTGATCAGAAAAAAAAAATACCTCCATGAATTTCAGTTCCCCCCCCCCCCACTCATAAGTACCCATAGCCTGTTACATCACTGTATGAATAGTGCTTATGGTCTGGCCGCAGGTCAATTCAGCTGAAGGCTGGGTCAAGCCATATGGCAATGCCTTCAAGTCTGCATCATCAAAGCTGACGCCAGCCAGAGCATAGAACAACTCAGAGAAGTAATGCAAGGTCAGAAGATGTGGAAACACCTGGCCCATAATAATAATTCTTATTCTCCTTTTTTTAAATATAATTTTTTATTTTTTTTATATTTACAATCATTCCATCTTTCATTCATACAGTGTGTCGACTGGGTACATATATTTTGTGTTAACAATTATAATTAATATTTTTCTTACCAATATAACAACAATCACATTTTCTTTAGAAGCCATTATTTCTTATATCTATTACTTGTATAACAATCTTATTTCTCTATATGTTCATCTACTCTGTTTTAACTTGTTTTATTTTCCAACCATTGATAAAATAAGTCCCATACCATGTAATATAATTCTTTTTCTCATTCTCCTCCTCCTCCCTCATCCCTTCTTTTCATTCTCCTCCTTCTCCTCTTCACTCTCATGACTGCGGTCTAAATTGCCTACCCTTACTCTGTGTCCAATTCCTTTTTATGTCTGGATGGGTTTCTGGGAACTCTGGTAGCACAGTGGTTGGAATGCAGGATTGCAAGCTTTCTGACCACAGCCAGGAGTTTGATCCTGACCAACTCAAGGTTGACTCAGCCTTCCATCCTTCCAAGCTTGATAAAATGAGGACCCAGATCATTGAGGGCAATAGGCTGACCCTGTAAACTGCTTAGAAACTGCTGTAAAGCACCATGAAGCAGTATATAAGTCCAAGTGTTATTGCTATTGTGTAACACATACATAGGTGGATAGTTCTGCAATGGTACCCAATTTACCTGTTAGAAATGTTTTAACATTTAAGAGGAGAAAATAGGCAGCCATTCTTTCATCTCTAGTGTTGAAGCCTCTGGAGTATCGAACGGAGGAATATAGATTTATATGTAATTAGAACATGTATAATATTTAGTTTATTTAGTATTTAATATTTAGTTTACTAATATTCAATCCTAGGTAGAGGCAGATATTTCTCTCTGTGGGCACACTGAGAAGATATCTGCTGAACAAAACTCCACATTGGTGACAGGAAGGGCATCCGGCCATTAAACATTCTGCTAGCTCCATTCAGTTGCCCAGAGTCCATCCCACAAGGGATTATGGGGTCGTTAAATGATGATGATGTATGATATTCAGTTTGTCCATCAACACGGTTGTCTGAAAAATAGATTAGCTGCTGACATAGCTACTTGATTGCTTTACCCTTTTCTGCCACCCTCCCCTTTCTTAATAATCATTTGGATATTGGGCCATTGTGGGAGGAAAATTTTATGCAAAGGTTGCCATTTGCATGAGATTGGGTGGAATTGTTCCTTTCCTACCTGACAGCTGTCTTGAGTGCAGTTGGAAAAGAAGTAAAGCCAAATACTGGGTGCTATCAACCCTGATGAATTAGGAAGTGTGTGTGTTTGTGTGTATAAATTTTTTTTGAAAACAAATACACGTGTGGCTATTTCTCCCATTGCTTCTCAAACATGCTGCTCTTCAGTGTATCATCCTGTCAGATTCAACATCCCAGCCCTTCTCCTTTGATGGTCCTATAATTGCATATCGACACAAGAACTTAGCTGATGAGTGGGTGTAACATCTTTTAATACAGTAACACCTCCCTTACAAGTCCAGGTAGTCCTCGAATTAGAACAGAACAGAACAGAATAGAATTCTTTATTGGCCAAGTGTGATTGGACACACAGAAACTTTGGGCTCTGATGTGGCCATAAGTCAAGGACTACCTGTCTCCAACTTTTACTTTTATGCTTACATTATTTTATTTTATTATTTGTTTTGAACAGAAGGTTGGTGTGTGACATAGTGTCATTTGTACGAGGACTTCTTAACACACCTGGCATTGTGGTGGCTTTTACTGGATACCTGGGGCTGCAACCTGGGGAAAATACTGGAGAAAAGTCACGCCCAGGTGCTGGGAAGAGTTTGGAACAATGTGCCACTTGTTTGCCTTTGGGTAACTAGGAGTAAGTGGCAAGCCATGTCCTTTCCTCCATGAGATGCCTTCGAATTGCAGATAGGCCCACCAGTCTCAAGAGGTTGGGAACCATGGGCTTAAGCTCACCAGCCAATGAGGTCTTCATCTTGATGATTCTTTGCACAGTTTGTTCATACTTGCTGGTCCAGAAAAATAACTTAGAAGACTTGGTCATCACAATTAATAGACAAAAGAACTGGAAATACACACACACACACATACACACACACTTATGTATATCACACACTCTACTCTCTCAGACACAGAGAGAGAGGAGAGAGAGAGAAAGATGAGAGAACGAGAGAGAGATGAGGGAGAGAAAGACAGAGAGAGAGACAGAAAGAGAGAGAGAAAGAGAGGTGATAGAAAGAGAGAGAGAGAGAGAGGTAATCTTCTCTAACATCCCACTTGTTATATAGGCAGATCAAGATGTACATACTATGTTAAAAGAAACAGACATGAAAAATGCATGAAGTCTTCAGGTGGATTTTAATTGCAAAATAAAGGGATCATGGGATGGGAATCAGATGGCTGTGTATGTGCAAACAGCCAAAGAGTCCCACTCGCCTTCAAATGCCATTGTTGCTTTACAGCTCCACAGAGGGACCTTTCCCATGTGCTTTGCACAGTGCCTCTTTTCAGAGGCTTTATGAAGTCCTACCTTACATCAGTAACGTGCCTTATTTCTGCAGCAACCTGTCAGTGTTCTCCATCATTCCTTCTAGGTTGGGAATCGCAGCTTCTGGAAACTGGGTTTTTGGCCATCTTCCTGTGTCCTTTGTGGAGGCTTTCCTGTGTGGCCAAGGACACCCCTCCTTCCCTTATTGTCATCTGGGCCTATCGTTGGCTTGTTTTCAGAATCATGCTTGGAGCGGTAAGTGCGCCACGGTCAGAATTGTCTTATGGGAGGCATGAAAATGACGTGCGACGTGGAGAAAAGTGTGGATATATTTTATGCACGAAACAGAACAGGGGTCTCCAACCTTGGCAACTTTAAGCCTGGCAGGCTTCAACTCCCAGAATTCCCCAGCCAGTCAGGATAAAGCTGGCATTAGAATGCCAGGCTACCCCTGGTAACTGAAAGGGGGACCTGCAGGTGGAAAAGGTGCCAATTTGTAGGTGGACGAGGCATTCCAGAGAAGGGGCTTAGAAATACTTTTGTGCAGCTGGTGATGAACTGCTTAGTTGTAAGAGACATAGCCCCTCCCCAAATGTCAGGGCTAGAAATGGGTGTGTTTCCACTACAAAATAAACATGTGAGAACAAGGAAATTATTCCTATGTACATTGCCAGATTCTTTGCATTTCCAACACAATTCTGAAATTAAGATAATCCGTATGCAAAATTAATTTAGTAACCTCCACCGAAGATGGAATTGCCAAGGCAGATGGTTACCTTCAGCAGACTTGGCCCCTGATGGCTTCATGGCAATAGTACTTAGATTTATATACTGCCTACCAGTGCTTTATAGCCCTTTCTAAGTGGGTTATAGAGTCAGTTTATTACCCCCAACAATTTGGGTCCTCATTTTACTCACCTCGGAAGGATGGAAGGCTGAGTCAACTTTGAGCTGCTCAGGCTCGAACTGCTGGCAGTTGGCAGAATTAGCCTGCAATCCTGCATTCTCATCACTGAACCACCACAGCAAGAGAAAGAGAGAGACAGAGAGATAGAAAGGAAGGTAGTGTTGTGGTTCACCGGCAGCCTGTGCAGACGGCAGTGGAATCGGATAGTGGGGAAGAAAGGCGATCAGTCTGGAAGTCTGGAGAGGACTCGGATGAGGGTCCTGTGTCCAATGCAGAGATGGGGTCAGGACCATCTGAGAGTGGGGTGCTGCCTTTAGAGCTTTCAGAGTCTGGCAGCAGCGAGGCAGAGGACCCAGGGGACCCTGTTCCCAGTGTGCCTGTGTGCAGAGCTGCTAGTAGGTGAAAGCAGCTGAAACAAGAGGGGTGACTCAGGAGTAAGGCTGGGAGGTGATTGCCCCTCCCATAAGGTGTAAAGGACAGGCAAAGGTGATGAAATCTTTGCAGGAAGCAAAGTCGTTCGATCGGTTCAGAGTCATTCTTGAAGATCTTTGTACTTCAGTTGTTGTTTTTTTTCTAGTTCATTTGACACTTCTGTTATTGGCAGCACTTCACAGCAAAGAAAGGTGGGTGCTTATCTCGAGTGACTGTTTGAGATTAATTCCGGCTGGGAATGAAAACAATTCCCAGCGTTGCAATAAAATAAGACTTGTTTTTAAAGTAAGCATGTGCGTAATTATGGTCTAGGAAGCCTTGGTCAGAACAGGTAGGTAGGTGGGTAGATAGGTAGATAGGTAGGTAGATAAATAGATAGATAAGAGAGAGATAAATAACAATAGCACTTAGACTTATAGACTGCTTCACTGTGCTTTTACATCCCTCTCTAAACAGTTTACAGAGTCAGTTTCTTGCCCCCAACAATTTGGGTCCTCATTTTACCAACCATGGAAGGATGGGAGGCTGAGTCAATCTTGAGCCAATCGGGATCGAACTTCTCGAGTGAGCAGTGAGTTAACCTGCTATACTGCATTCTAACCACTGTGCCACCACAGCTCATAAATCCTCCCCATGGAGTTTTCTCGGCCACAGTTCTGTGTAGAAATGGTTTGCCATTTATGTTTCTGGGATTTTCTTTCCTACTATCTCACTCGGCCTGAGATTTCCTTGTGGTCTCCCATCTGAGCCATAATCAGTCTCTACCCTTCCTTATTTCTAACCCCAGACAAGATCATTCAAATGCTTCCCAAAGGTAGTATGCATAGAAGTAATATACCTGCTTCCATGAACATATTCTCAGCAAATCTAAGCTGGGCCTGCTTTTTTTTTAAAAAAAAAAAATTATTTAGGGAATAAAATGTTATTTTCTAATTGATATAGTAAGATGTCCCAGTCTTGGATTATTTAGCATACTTAAATAAAAATGCAAACAAGTAAAAATAATTAATGTGTGACAACAATGAAGCAGATATTTTTCTCTTCTTTCACAGGTTGACGCCAGTAAACTATGGCAATCTGTAAGATCACAGCTCAAAAAAATTGGTGGAAAATGAGTGGCTCTCAAAGACTTTTCAAAGGTCTATAGTGACAGAGATTGACAGATGTCAGAATAAAATATAATACAAAACAGCATTGTGAGGAGTCATTAGACCTATTAATCTCCCTTCTTCTTCAGTTTGTTCATTGATTGATTTATATTATACTTCTGATCTTCTCCAAAGCCATTCATTACATCATGGTTTTTCTTTATTTGATCATTTTAGAAACTTTGAGTGTTTTAAGTGGCCCTAAGACAGTGCTATTTCCAAAAACATTTTGAAAACAAATTATTTGTTTATTAAATATAAAACAGTTAATATCAATAAAGTTGTCAATACATTTAAAACTATTTATTTATTAAAAATTTACACCACCCTACACCCAACAACTCTGGATGGTTAAAACTAAATGAAATTCCATTAAAAAATTGGAGACTCATAGGTTGGAAACCAGTTTTCACAGTCAAGAAAATCCCAAAGCAAATCTTTATTGGCACTGTAAGGCCATCCATCAAAACAAGAGAACACAATAGGTAAAAATGGAACTATTTAAACAGAAGGAAAACGAAGATGGGCTTTTTGGATCTAAGGAAGGATGATGAGCAGAGCCAAACTGGGCCACCTGGAAAGATATTTATGGGGAGACAGGGTGGGCAGTGGGGCAGGTTCTAGACTATTGGCTGGAGAACCAGGTCTAAGAAGCGAAGGATGGAAACTAATAAAGGAGAGATCCAATCTAGAATTAAGGAGAAATTTCTTGTCAGTGAGAACAATTAACCAGTGGAAGGACTTCCCTCTAGAAATGGTGGGTGCTCCATCACTGGAGGCTTTCAAAAAGAGGCTGGACAGCCACTTGTCTGATATGATAGAAGCCAGTGATGGCTAACTTTTTCAGCACTGAATGCCCAAAACGCACACGTGTACACGCATCCCCAAAATGCAATGCGCGCACCTCCACTGTGCATTCACACTGCCCCCCCTGCATGTGTGGCAAAGACCCAAAGACCAGCTGGCTAACAGGAGGCACACATATATGTGCAACAGAGCTGAGCTGGGGTGACAGAGAGGGCTCTGCATGCCACCTCTGGCATGCGTGCCACAGGTTCGCTATCCTGGATGTAGGGTTTCCTGCCTGAGCAGGAAATCATAAGATGTCAATAGGTGTTGTGGTTTGCCAGCAGCAGGTGCGGGCGGCTGAGGTCTCGGAGAGCGAGGACTCTGATGAGGGTCCTGTGTGGGATGCAGGAATGGGGCCAGGACCATCAGGGAGTGGAGTGCTGCCTTTGGAGATTGTGGAGGCTGGCACCAGTCATGAAGAGACCCCTGAGGAGCCTGTGCCCAGTGCTCATGCGCACAGGGCTGCTCGAAGGAAAGAGCAGTGCAGCAGCACGGGCGACTCAGGAGTAAGGCTGCAAGGTAATGGCCCCTCCCTGAGGAGATAAAAGCTAGCTGAGAAACCGCAGTTCTTTGCACAAGGCAAAGAAGTTTGATACTTGAGCCCTGGTGGATGTTAGAATATCTGAGTTGGTGTTTGGAGACTTTTTGATTTATTGTTTGGGATCTTTATCTGTTGTTCTTGGCAAACTTGGCAAGGCTCTTTCTTGTCAGAGCGAATTAGTTGAAAGCAGCCTTTTATCTGTGAAGAAACAGGATTCGTAAATGAAACAGTAAAAGGTTGTGCTGTTTCCTTTGTCTTGTGTTTACTCTCTTGGGTCAGAACAAAAGGAGAAAGTAGGAAGAAAAATGAGAAGGATAATACCATAGCGAAGAGTTGATTTAAAGGAGGTGACAGAAGAGCCTTTAAGGGCATTGTGTAGATGGAGGTTTTGAATGTACATCAGTGCTCTGGTAAGATCCATCCTATCCAGAGGTGAGTCACTGAAATGGTTGCATCGCGACCAGGAAAATGCCAGATAACTGTCCCTTAGCTGCAGAAAGTGAGGTTTGCAAATGCTGTTTGCCTGATTTGAATCCAAGGCAAAGTGGCTGCTTTGTAGGCAGCAAAGGGCTCCATTGTTCCTGGGGGCGAGGGGAAGGCAGCTGGGGTGAGGTTGGGCAGATTGGCCTGGGGGTAGATTAGGAAACATTAATTAAGATATCAGAGGAGGGCAAGTTCTAGACCTGCCTTAGACACAAAGCCTAAAAGGGGGGGGGGCTTTGGGCCAGTTGCTCTGTGTCTCTCAGCCCAACCCACCTCACAGGTTTGTTGTTAAAGGGAAAATAATAGTCAGAAATATTTGGAGTATTTGGCTGCGGCTGCCTTGAGTGTATGTGTGTGGGTGGGTGTATGTGAGGGAGAAGGTGGAATATAATGATAATTTATTACAATTTATAATAATAAACAACAAGAACCTGTCACATAACACCTCAGGCTTGACAAATGCCAATAAGAAAGACAAGAAAGTGTGAGTCTTGGATATGGCAATGCCTGGAGTCAGGGGAAGGGGAGGGAAGAGAGAGAGGAGAGGAGAAGAAAAGAGAGCTACTAAATAGTTTAATTACCCAAAAATTTATCACAAACTCGGGGAGGACAGAGGTAAATTTTGATGAAAGCCTGGCTGAAGGTATGATTATTCATTCGCCAGATCTGCTTCAAACTTTGAGGTGGGCAGCAAATAGAAGAGATAGAACGAGAGAAAATGACACAATGCAAAGACCTGCAAATAGAAGTAGAACAACTGTGGCAAAAGAAAGCAAAGGTCGTTCCAATAGCCATAAGTAGCTTAGGTGCAATCTCAAAACAACTGGAGCACCAGGGGTGGGATTCAATTTTTTAAACAACCGGTTCTGTGAGCGTGGCTTAGTTGGTGGGTGTGGCTTGGTGGTCATGTAACTGCCTGGGCATGGCCAACTCAACATCAGTCACATTGAGGCACACATCTCCTCGCCTGGCCTCTCGTGATTGTGGGGATGCTGCAACAGTCATAAGTGTGAAAAATGGTCATAAGTCACTTTTTTCAGTGCCATTGTAACTTTGAAGGGTCACTGCACATAAGCAAAGTACCAGCAAAGGAGGGAAAAAACTCCAGAGAAGTTCCTGAGACAGGAAGTCTCGTCCTGCCAAGAATGTAATAAGGGTTAACGGAGAGGCAGTTTCTGTAAGCAACACCAGAATGTTTCCTTCCTGCCTTCCTTACAGAATTAGGCCAGTAATTTCTTCTAACAACCGGTTCTCCGAACTGCTTAGAATGTTAACAATTGGTTCTAGCAAATAGGTGCAAACCTGTAGAATCCCACCCCTGTGGAGCACTACTTGAACACCGTCGGCATTGATAAATTCACCATCGGTCAATTGCAAAAGGCAGCTTGACTTGCCACAGCTTACATCCTTCCACAATCCCTTTGAAATTATCAATGTGGTATTCTAAACATCTGGCTGGTTGTACGAGCAACCACAATAATAATAAAAATGCAAAAGAGCAATTGGAAGGCCACATTCCTATAGCTGGGAATTTTGCATGGCTTCTTGTCTTAAACAAAGGAGTCCGTGACTTTTTGTTATTCAAGGAACAATAAAGTAATACATCTATCATTGATTGAAGCCTGGCTCCTGGTGACCTCATGGGCACATCTATGCAGTCTTCTTGGCAGCAGCCAGAAGTGAGAAGCACCATGTTTCCTGTGATGACCCAAAGGGACGTAGCACAAAAGCAACGAAGTCACAAAAGTAGGTAAAGTCCCTTTAATTCCTCCAACTTGGCCCCCAATGTCCAGTTATCATTGGCTGGAGAAAAAACTCTCCCAAGGACAGTTTTTAAAGGGAAGAAATTCCATACGAACCCAAAGTACCTCTAAATTATAAATAAAAACCAACAAACCATGCTGCAGCAATTAACGAGACAGGGCAGGATAAGGGGTTGCAGACTTCCAAAAGATAATGAAACACACATATTTGAGAGGACGCCAGAATCCAGATAGACTTGATAAACAAAGATAATTCATGCTTTGCTTCCAGCAAGGTGCTGTGTTCAAATGCCCTTTTTAAATCCTGTTTTCCCAACTGCAGCTAATGAAGGGAATCAGGGCCCTTTCCTCCCCCGTAACCCATGCAACCGATGTTGCTCCCTTCTCTGTTCCTCCCTGTGTGCCCTAGGATGAAGAGGGGGTGGGCCTGGGTATTTTTCTGAATGCCCAGCCTGACTGTGCCCTTCCCCAGTTTCCTCCACAGCCACCAGAGCCACACTCCCATTTCCTGTCAGCTGCTCGACCTCCCCTTGGAATCAGATTCCAACAGGGGCATGATAATTCCTCTCAATTTCCCAATTTGGCCAAGAGTTGGATTATTTTCCCATTTTGGCCTCCGTTCAAGTGTTAACCAGATCTCTTCTGATTTGGCTTCTGAACCTGGCCTGATTGTCACAGGTTTCCCCCAATACAGTCCTCAATTTACAGCAGTTCATTTAGTGACCATTCAAAGTTACAACAGAATTGGAAAAAAAGTGACTGATGACCATTATTCACGCTTACGACTGTGGTAGCATCCCCAGGATGACGGGATCAAAATTCAAAGCTCATTTAACCAATGTTTCACTTAACCACAGAAATGTTGGATTCAACTGTGGTCGTAAAGCGAGGATACCTGTAAAATAACCCCATTGATTTTTCTGGCAGGGACTTGAAGTGATGCTTTCCATTCCTTACTCCCCCTCCTTTCGGGGAGAGTTTTTCCAGCACTGAAAAAAAAGTGACTTATGACTCTGTTTCATGCTTACTAAAATTCAGATGGTTGGGCAAGTGGTTCACATTTATGATGATTGCAGTGTCCCGGGGTCATGGGATCGATTCCCCTTTTCAACCTTCTGACAAGCAAAGTCAGAAGTTGTGGGAGCTTCCTGGAACAGAACAGAACAGAACAGAATTCTTTTTTATTGGCCAAGTGTGACTGGATACACAAGGAATTTGTCTTGGTGCAAATGCTCTCAGTGTCCATAAAAGAAAACATTTGTCAAGAGTCAAGAATCATAAAACACAACACTTAATATGAGTCATAGGGTACAATAATCCATCAAATCATACGAGGAAACAGTCCATATAAATCGTAAGGATACAAGCGACAAAGTTACAGTCCTACAGTCACAAGTGGGAGGGGATGGATGATCAGGAGTGATGAGAAGATTCATAGTGATAGTAGTGCAGACTTTGTAAATAGTTGAACAGTGTTGAGGGAATTATTTGTTTGGCAGAGTGATGGCATTTGGGGAAAAACTCTCCTTGTGTCTGGTGGTTCTGGTATGCAGGGCTCAAAAGCTTTGTTTTGAGGATAGGAATTGAAACAGTTTCTGTCCGGGATGGGAGTGACCTGTAGATATTTTCAACAGCCCCCCTTTTGACATTATACAGGTCCTCCATGGAAGGCAGGTGGGTAGTAATTGTTTTTTCTGCAGTCCTAATTACTCTCTGGAGTCTGTGTCTGTCCTGTTGGGTTGCAGAACCAAACCAGACAGTTCTAGAGGTGCAGATGACAGACTCAATAATTCCTCTGTAGAACTGGATCAGCCTACCTGTAAAATAACCCCATTGATTTTTTTGGCAGGGAGAGTTTTTCCAACACAGAAAAAAACCGACTTATGACTCTGTTTCACACTTATTAAAATTCAGATGCTTGGGCAACTGGTTCACATTTATCGGGGTCATGTGATCGATCCCCTTTTTCAACCTTCTGACAAGTAAAGTCAGAAGTTGTGGGAGCTTCATCACTGGAGGCTTTCAAGAAGAGATTGGACTGCCCTCTGTTAGAAACAGTGTAGGGTCTCCTGCTTGGGCAGGGGGTTGGACTAGATGACCTCCAAGCTCCTTTCCAACTCTGTTAATCTGCAAAATCAGTGGAGGAAGCCAGATTCACCTAACTGTTATTAACTTACCAGCTTCTGTGATTTACTTAACTCTTAATAGATACTTTTGTTTGAAAAACTAATATACTTAATTGTTAATATAATACAGTATATAATTTAATGTAGTAATATAATGTTAATATATAATATATTATAATTGTAATTGATTAATATAATTAATACATTAATATGTAATTAATATATAATGCAATATATTAAATACATCCTAAGGCAGTTTTTCTCAACCAGGGCAGCTTGAAGATGGGTGGACTTCAACTCCTAGAATTCCCCAATCAAAATCTTCAAGCTGCCAAGGTTGAGTAACACTGTCATAATACAGAATATATTAAATGTATATTAATATTTACATTAATGTATAATTTTGTTCAAAATTTCCTCAGAATGGAAGTGCAAGTAGTAATCTCGGAACTGTCATTTTTTTCCCTCCCACAGGGGATGATTAAAATACGAGGGGATCGTTGCTGGAAGGATTTAACCTGCATGAATTATCATTACGAGGTGAGCTTTCCAAATTCCAAATTCCTTTGCTCCTTCTTTAAAGGGCCTGTTGAAGTGCTTCTTCTTTCTTTATATTTTTCAACTGGTTGCAATGGATGCCTTCATTCTGGAACTTTCCAAACTCCTGTTGAAAAAAGGAAACAACCCATAAACAACTGCCCTGCAAGGTCGGTTGGGCTGAGAGAGCGGGACTGGTCATAACTCGAGGCCTACTTGTTCTGCGCAAACCAGAAAAAAGGACTGAGAAAATATCTACAGACCCTTCATAACTTAACAACTTACTATCTTAACAACTGCATGATTCACTTAACAACTATGGATGGAAGGTCGTAAAATGGGACAACACTCACTTAACAAACGTCTCCCTTAATCACAGAAACGTTGGGATCAATTGTGGTACCTGCATTTATTTATTCATTTTGGAAGAGAATCTGCAGCTATGAATTGGAAGCCAATAAGAAAGATAGGTAGAAGATAGAATACTTTATTGGCCAAGTGTGATTGGACACACAAGGAATTTGTCTTGGTGTAAATACTCTCAGTATACATACAATAAGCTTAGGTTATGCACTCATGACAACTAAGATGGGGGGGGGGGTGAGTTTCAGGATTTACAACAAGGTGCAAAAATTGAGGCTTCAAACCCCCTCTCCCCCAGTGGTTAAGGCTAAGTCTCACTGGCCGACGGATGCAAAATGTATGCAAAAAGGACACAGTGGTCGAGCAAAATTTCGGGGGTGGCTCCATCTGTTGTCATCCGCTCCAAAAAATGGTGAAACGGAATGGAAAAGAACAGAAAAGAATGGACGTGGGTAGTATGTAGCAGGGATGTTAAAGGGATGTTCATAGGAAGCCTAGCGGATGTGTATCGGATGCAAACCGTTCACTGCTCATCCTTTCTATTTCCGTGCTACTAACGCTGTGTAGGCGTTCCGTGGACCTTTTCTTTCCTCCCTCTTTCCATTTTCAGCTGCAGCGGATGTGAGTTGAGGGGATGCCCAGAGGATGCAGAGAGGAAACAGCGGACGTTTAACGGATGATAAACGGACATAGAACGTTTGTTGCTCGGATGTCACGGATTTACATCGTACACAGCGGAAAGTTCATCCGTTCACAAAGTTTTGTGCAGCTCAAAACTTCTTGAGCGGATGAAATCTCAGTGGACGGATGCTCGACGGATAGAGCGTGTGAAACACGTATGCAATGAGTACACAAGGGATGCATAGCATTTTCCAACGGATGGCAAGCTTTTTTTAACATTTTACATCCTCTTTGCATCCGTTAGTGCAGTGGGACAGGGGCTTTACTGAATTTTAGCTTTCCACGCAAAAGAAGGAAATTATTGAATATATTGTGAGTAATCTTTTTGACAGTGTGCAATTAATGACATTTCAATTGGTATTTTTTTCCCCTCAGTTCTGCCCACTCAAGTTCAGTCTTCTCTTCCCAATCATTGCTTTCTTTTGGTTTATATTGTTTGGTTTATATTGTTTTGGTTATATTCTTTATATTCGTTATATTCTTTATATATAAAAGAATTATATTCTTTTGGTTTATATTGCTCATTGGTTTGGAAAGGGGATTAAGAATAACCCCCAGCGGTCAGGACAAATCCCTTATAAATCCTGTAATACCAAGGCTGGTGTTGCCCGATAATAGTTGTGTCTTTTTTTCATCGGTTCAAGACAAAGCACTCAAGTCACTAACTGAAGCTCAGTTCAACCCAGGGGTGGGCTGATGGTGGTTCGCAGGGGTGTGGGAGAACCCTGAGCAAAGATTCTGTGCAGTTTGGAGAACCTCCCAAATCCTACTCCTCGGTAGCAACGACTGGAGTTGGTGATAACCTGGAGGAAGACCAGCATCTCAGAGTTGTTCAGTTGGGTTCAGGTTAACTTCAGATCCGCTCAGTTGAAAGAACTTCAGATCTGGGTCAGAGATCCTTAGTGGATCTCATCTCCCAAGTTACTTGGAAGAAGTGAGGGCTATTTAACTTGGTCTTGCTTGGGAGGAAAGGGAAGGACAGGTGGGAAGAAAAGGAACCACGGGTGTTGTGATTATTTATCTTGATTGATTAAATATCATCAATTCAATGTTGACTCTTAGTGACTACATAGATAGTTCTTCACCAGGATGACACACAAACACACACACACGTACACGAACACACATAGACACCCTGCCCCTGCAACATAGTGCTTCAGGTGTTCTGATGGTGCTATTATCCACTCTTTTTTCTCCTTGTTATTCTCCTCCCTTTCCTTATACCTTTTCCAGTTATGGGCTTCACGTAGGAATTGGATCTTTCCATAATATGTCCAGAATATGATAGTTTGAGCCTGGTACTTTTAAGTAACTACTCTGGACTGATTTGTTGGTTGTCCATCATGTTCTCCAGACTTTTCTTCAACCCCAGAGTTCAAAAGCATGTTTCTGCCTTGAATTTCCAACTTTCTGAAGTTTATCTTGTGTTGGTTCACTTGGATATTCTTCTATGTCAGTCTTTACATCGCAGGGATTCTCATGGCAACTCTTTAATGAAACTTGGCAACCATTATTGGGAAATTTATTTACTTTTTTTTTTGAAAAGCAGATGAATATCTCTTAATTAATGTTGTAACAAGAGGCTGAGCCAAGGGGATGAAACGGGTAAGAGGGTGAAGGAAGGCTGGCAAGCTGGTGAGCGACAGATCTGTCAAGAAAATTGGGGTTGTCAAAATCTTCTTTTATCCTGCTGATGGGCTGGAGGATGAAACAGGAACTGTGGGTGGTAGAAAATCTGTTTGATTCTTGTGGGAGAAAGATGAAAAGTGAACCAGCATTTAAACTTTTCAAGGGTTGTAAAAAAGAATGACTTCAGCTGGATAGAACATTTGGAGAGGGTGTTTGGAGGATCTGCAAGGTCCTGTTTTCCATAATGGGACAAGGCTGCAATCCTGGGAATGGGACAACTCTCTGCAGCCAATTTAGCCATGGCCAACTCATTGCAGAACAACTTGCCATGGCCAACTAGCTGCAGGACAACTCACCAGGGCCAACTCACTCACCTGACCTGAGATTGTCATGCCCCTGTTGGAATCTGACTCGAGGAGAAAGCCAAACAGCTGACAGGGAATGGAAGTGTGGCTGTTGGCTGTGGAGGAAACTGGGGAAGGGCAAAGGCTGGCTGGGCAGAGCAGGGAACAGGTAAAACAAGGGAGAGGGAGTTCAGAGGAAGACCCAGGCCCACCCCCTCTTCATCCTAGGGCACGCGGGGAGGAATGGAGAAGAGAGCAGAACGGGTTGCTTGGCTTACGGAGGAGGAAAGGGTCCTGATTCCCTTCATTAGCTGCAGCTGGGAACACAGTGTGTAAAAAAAAAAAGGCAAGCTGCGTGCAGCAGGCTGTTGGGAGCAAACATGACTTTATCTTGTATCGTTGTGGCTTATCTGCATTCCTGGCGTCTTCCCAACTGTGTGAGTTTTGCCGTGCTTTCAAGTCTGAAATTCTTGCTCCTGCCCTACCAAACTAATTACTTCAGTTTGGCTTGTTTGGACTTTAAGTTAAAGTTTGTGTGTATCTTGTTTTGGACTGAATTTTCTGCAGTCAAAGACTATTCCTGGCAGAGTTTTCTCCATCCTGGACATTGGGGACAAAGTTGGAGATAATAAAGGGACTCTTATTGCTTATCTGACTGTGTTGCCTTTGTGCCACGCCTCGGATCATCACAGGGACACTGCGACCATCATAAAGATGTTTCAGTTGCCAAGCATCTGAATTTTGATCATAAGTCCACAGGGATGCTGCAGTGGTCATTGGTAGGAAAAACGACCATAAGTCATTTTTTTCAGTGCCAACTTTGAATGGTCACGAAGTCTTAACTTGTATCGTCTCTTTTTTGAGGATTACGCTGCAATTTTCATGCCTTGCCAGCCTCAGGGCAATGGAAAACCATGCCATCCGTTTTCAGCGTATTCACACTAACTAAATCTGAAAGTCTTGGTGGCTCACATGTGGTTGAGTTTTCCGTGCCAGCAGTAAGTTAGCTGTGGCTTCTGTGTTCAGATTGTGTTGCAACCCTGAAAGAAAACAAAGATTCATCATTTGCCACGGGGTTTTTTTTCAGCAAAGGATCCAAAGCCTTTTATGGCAAAACTGAAATCTATCTTTCTTTCTTTTTTTCCTTCACCTTTGAAACATAAGATTTGCTTTATGCCTCGACGTACAATAGTTCATTTCATCAAAGTTACGTCCCTGAAAAAAAGTGATTTACAACCATAACAGATAAAACAGAGAATCAGAGTTGGAAGGGAGCTTGTAGGTCATGTAGTCCAACCCCCTGCCAAGCAAGAGACCCTACACCATTTCTGACAAATGGCAGTCTAATCTCTTCTTGAAGGTCTCAAGTGATGATGCTCCCACAACTTCTGAGGGCGACTTCTGTTCCATGGGTTGATTGTTCCCACTGTCAGAAAGTTTCTCCTTATTTTCCAGGTTGAATTTCTCCTTGTTCAGTTTCCACCCATTGTTCCTTGTCTGGCCTTAGAAAACAGCTTGACCCCCTCCTCCTCTCTGTGGCAGCCCCTCAACTATTGGAAGATGCTCTCCTGTCTCCTCTGGTCCTTCTCTTCCCTAGACTAGCCAGGCCCAGTTCCTGCAACCATTCATCATATGTTTTTGCCTCCAGTCCCCTCATCATCCTGGTTGCTCTTCTCTGTACTTTTCCTAGAGTCTCAACATCTTTTTTATAATGTGGTGACCAAAACTGGATGCAGTACTCTAAGTGTGGCCTTACTAAGGCTTTGTAGAGTGGTAGTAGTACCTCACTTGATCTTGATTGTATCCCTCTGTTAATACAATTTAGGATTGCAGTGGCTTTTTTGGCTGCTGCTGCTGCTGCACACTGCTGGCTCATATTTAGCTGGTTGTCCACTAAGACTCCAAGATCCCTCTCCCATTTCCTGCTATTGACCCTGGTTTCATCCCAGTCTATATGTGTCCTTTTGGTTTTTCTTGCCTAAGTGTAGGACTTTACTTTCCTCTACACTGAATTTCATTTTGTTAGATACATTTTTCGCAATTGCAGCATAACCTGAAGTCACATGATCAAAATCCGAATGGTGGGCAACTGATTCATATTTATGACAGTTGCAATGTCCCGAGGTCAGTTTTGCAATCTTCTGACAAGCAAAGTCAATCGGGGAAAGCCAGATTCACTTAATAACCAGGTTACTAAGTTAACAACAGCAGTGATTCACTGAACAACTGAGGTAAAAGAAAGGTTATAAAATGGGGCAAAGCTCAGTTAACAACAGACATTTTGGGCTCCATTGTGGTCATAAGTTGAGAACTACCTGTATTAGCAGGGCTTACCAAATATAGTGTGTGGCTGAAACTAATTGCACCTCTTTTTATCCCCCCAGTTTTGGACATGCTTCTCTCCACCTTTAGGTTGCAACCAGCATGTGTAGACTGGCATGTGCAACTTTCTCATAAAAATCAGTGAAAGCCGTAGAATTAAACATTCTTTGCACTCTTTAAAACGATGTTATGCATACCAATCCAGTTTTTAATCCAGGAATACAAATCCTTTTCCAGTCTTGCTATTTTTTAAAGTCCTCTGTGCTGGGGAATTGCACAAAAGAGCCTTTGTCTTTTTTTAAAAAAAATTATTAATCTAATTTATAGGTTTGAGAATTTTGAATTGGTGGATCATGAAAGCTGATTTACATTCTGCTCTTAAGAACCTTCCGGAGCGACAGCTTAGTCTGCAGGCAATGAAATGGAATTAGGAAGAATTTCCCCACTCTGTATGATATGCCGTAATGCCTAGTAATGATCAGACTTCAAGTTCTTCCCTCAAAAACTGGGAAATTCTTAGTGTGCCAAAAAAATAATAATTAAAAATACTGGAAGACCAAACCATTGTTGTATGCGTGCCCTCTTCAAAATGCATGTCTGCATGAGTCACTGTTAACGAATTTTCCTTTTCCAACTAACTTTCTCTGGCAGATAGCAATTGGCCACACTTCTGTGTTTCACATGATTAGATTATTCAGCCATTCCTGATTTTGAGATTCAATGAAATTTCATCCCTCCGAGGAGGATTTTGGGAGCACCTCCATATGAGTCTTCTGGCAGCTTGTTTCTTTCCAATCCAGAGGCACCACTCAGAACCAGGAGATAAACAGCTCATGTTCATTATTGCCAGTATAAGAATGCTTCTTATGTACCTGGAATTAGGTGGGACATGTGTCTTTTACCTGAGCAGGTCTGTCAACATGTCTGCAGAATATGGACCAAGAATTTTTCTGCATTCTTATCCCCGTGGTACCTTTTCAAGAAACAATTCAGACGACAGGAACCAGGAGCACCACCCAGGTGACCCTGAGGACACAGATAAACCTCCAAGTGGCCTCAACAACCCTCTAAAAGGATGCAAATGACCAACTGTCTGCAAAGAGTATCAATCCTTCCATTCTCCATCATCAAGTCAGAGCTGAAGAAAGTTCTTGGATGAGAAGGGAATTGCTATCTGCCAAAGAAAGTTAGTTGGAAAAGCACTTTTGGGACAACTATGACCTGGATGATGAAGAATCTCTACAGACTTTATTTGTGAAGTGTGTTAATTCTCAGACTTCTTGGAGCATTTGAAGAGAAGAGGGAGATTAGGATGAAGCCGCAAATGTTGCTTGATGATTTATGGCCACTGCAGAAATAGATGGAGGTGTTTGGTCTACAAGGACTCCATGGTGAAAGGAGACAGTACTGCAGCCTCTTGTCTTCTTATTCATGTCAAGGTATTCCTGTTTGGAAGCTCATCAGTAGAAGCTCACCCATGGAAGGGTGGCTGTGGGGATATTTGTGCCCTTGTGCATGGACACAAATGGAACATATTTGAGTTTCTATGCAATGTGGAATGGGTATGATGGAATGGGTAATAGAAAAATTAAAAAATATTTTTAAAATTAAAAAAATAAAATGTATTTTGTTAAAAATACCAGTTTCTAAAGAGTAGTAATGGGACATTTCCCTGTCAGCTTCCAAGAAGCATCTGTCTTAAGGGGCCCCAGCAGGAAAGTAAGAGATGAACATCTCGTGTGATCCTCAGAATTATTTACCAATTGCAAAAGACCATTTTCATTTTCAAAAGTTGTATATGTCTCCTTGGATTCATGGTAACGGTTGGTGTGATGGGTTTTATTTGAGCTGCCCGAGAAATGATTCTGTGGGCCATCGCATTGAAAACCAGTAAGTTTTCTTCTCCCTTCTGCATACTCTTTTCCTTTGAGCCATGGTGGCACAGTGGTTAGAATGTCGTACTGCAGGGCTACTTCTGCTGACTGCCGGCTGCCTGCAATTTGGCAGGTAAGCCACTAGGGCTTCAGTGTTCAGGCTAAGTACTTCGACAAAATGCTGCATGCGGCCTTAAACCTTTTGCTTTACCAGAAAAACATGGTGAAACTGTCCTTTGCAAATATTTATTTCCTAGAGAATTCCGTAAGAGAAGGCTGCTGAGCGCTTCCCGTATCCCATCTGCACAAGCAGCCACAGGGTTTCTATTAAAGGATGCTCAGATTCTCTTCCTTCAGCGCATTGTTGGGGGGAGTCACACAATTCATCTCTGTGAAGTTAATATTAACCCTGAGAATTTGGCATGGATGACAAGCGTTGCGGAAAAAGAGATTCCCCTGTCAATCAAATAAGATTCCCTTGTGTTGAATTTATGTTTTACCAACAAAGAAATAAAGGGAGACTAGATCTACAGTATTTCAAGCTATTTAGCTCTGTCAGCTAGCCATACCTTTCTGGGATTGGAACAATTTACATATTAGGTAGATATATTAACCACTAAATCACAGGTTCTCCTTGCTTTGTCAGCTGTACCAGGGGAGAGATTAAGTGCTTTTTTATCAGGTCAACCTGATAAAATGGAGCATAACGCTTCCATTTTTGCCTTTCAGCCTCAATCCAGGAGCCTTCGCAGGCAGTTGCTTTTGCGACAAACTATTTTTGTGTTAAATTTGTCACAAAAGTGACAGCCTGCGAAGGCTCCTGGATTGGGGCTGAAAGGTGAAAATGGAAGCATTCTGCTCCATCCCATATTTGGGTAGACCAGGTTGTCCTGGTAGACCGGTCCCATCAGAAAAAAAAAAAAAAAACACTTCAGCCTCCCTTGCGTTTTATGTTGCGAGCTCATCTTACGAGCCTCTTCCACCATTTCTTCTGCGCTCTCTTGCCTCCTGGAAGTACTGGCTGGGTTTCCTGTTTGCAATTTCCCTCAAGCAAATCTTTGAGGAGCTTCTTCAAGGCGGGTTGCTCCCAAAGCTCTCTGGGTGATAGATAGATGGGCAGCTCCTTGTCCCAACCCAGAGTTCCTACTGGTTGAATTGATTGCTTTGGAGATGCCTTGCATGGCAGTGGTGGCATTCTACCAGTTTGGCCCGGTTCTACTGAGCCGGTAGCGGCGATGAGCAGTGAAGACCAAACTAGTTCTCTCCACCTCTCTGCTATTGGGCCAACCTACCCACCCAGGCTCCCATAGTCACATTTATCCTCTGCTGTTGAAGCACAGCTGCTTTGCGCGGCACAGCAGAGTGCCGCGTGGCAGCTGCTGAAGCGACCGGGAGAGTGCAGGGCTTGCAGGAGATGAGTTAAAATGCTTCTGTGCCTGTGCAAAATGTGTGTTTGACATGTGCGCATGCGCAAAGTATGTGCATGCGTGCAAATCACGCCCACCAAGCCACGCTCACCGAACCGGTGGTAAAAATATTTGAATCCCACCACTGTTGCATGGTCACTTTCATGTTCTGTGAAATCTGTGGTTAGATTTCTACAGATCTGCAGTGGAAGATCTGTAACCGGCCAGGTTTTCAGGGCAGGTAACACTCAGTAGCATCAACACTTCTCTGTGTTGTTGGGGGCCAGCAGTTGAGGTTGAGGGGACCCAACAGACGAGGGGATCAGACTAGTTACCAAAACACCCAAAAGCAAGACAAGAAACGATGTAAACTAATCAGTGTTGAGATTCAAATATTGTTGCCACCGGTTTGGTGGGCGTGGCTTGGTGGGCACACTTTGGGCGCGTGCACACACTTTGCATGCACACACACGCCAAACGCACACTTTGTGCAGGCGCAGAGACGTTCTAACTCGCCTCCTGCAAGCCTTGCACGATCCCGGTCGCTTCAGCAGCTGCCTCGCAGCGCTATTCTGTGCTGCGCAAAGCGGCTGCGCTTCAAATTCAGTGGATAAAGGTGAGTGTGGGAGCCCGGGTGGATGGATGGGCCCAACAGCAGAGCGGCAAGAGAACTGGTTTGGTCTCCACTACTCACTGCTGCTACTGGCTCGGCAGAACCAGGCCGAACTGGTAGAACACAACACTGAAACTAATCCAAGGAGAGAAGTCAAACTAAGGAGAAACTTCCTAACAGTGAGAACAATTGACCGGTGCCGCCAGAAGTTGTGGGTGCCCCATCCTTGGAGGCTTTCAAGAAGGGACTGGACAGCCGCTTGCCTGAAATGGTATAGGATCTCCTGCTCAAGCGGGGGCAGGAGGGTTGGACTAGAAGATCTCCAGAGTCTCTTCCAACTCTGTTTTTCTGTGTTCTAAATGGTGAAGTGTTACTATTGCCATTTCTCCTCTCTAATCATGTGCACATTGAATCTCACTGTGGCCTCATTCTCTAAGACATGCAGCCTTTTGGCAGCCAGAGGAGGTATCTGGAATTTCATTTTAAAACATCTTCTCAGGGCACCTATGATCTCTTTTTCCAAATTCCAGGTGTGTGGACCAGGACAAAAGGCTGCCTGCCCCTGATCTCTTCTGACCAGGGCCGTTAAATCCCATTAAAGCTGCCATCTTTCACAAAAAAAGAAGGGGCATTCTAGCACTTGAGAGAGGATGGCACGGAGAGCTTCATGTTTGAGTGTGGTGAAGATTAAAATTGGAAACAAGCAGACTCGACGAAGAATACTGTTGTGGTTGTGGTTTCCACACACGCTCATAAGCGCAATATTGTTTCTGCATGTCAAAATACCAGTCCAAATTGCAGCGTAACTTTGGTTTCATACTCCAAGCATTGGGTTGTATCTATACGTAAATGCTATTCCACCGCAAGGGAACCAGAGCCAATCCTTAGTGCAGAAAAGGAATAATGAAAGATATACTAACAAAATGGAAAGCATTAATATGAAGGAGCAAAGACGAGAGCTAAAACCATCCTTGCTTTCCCTGCCTCCATGCACTGCTCTGCACGTGTCCTTTTGTTCTTTATCCTTTCCTTTGTTTCTTGAAGATCTCATCAGTCCATTCAACCAGAGTTTGCTCAGTCTTGCCCTTCTTCTCCACCCGTTCAGTCTTCCTTCATCAGTTGGCTTTACATTTCAGTCCCCATTCAGTCCTCCTGAATGTCCATAAAGGGGGTTTCACTGACTTAATTCCTTAATTCTTTTGAAGGTTCTGCCACGTAAAATAAAATTTACTGTAGACCTTAAACCCAACCTACTTCACGGCATAGGTTGTTGGGGAGGAAAAGAAGAGGGGGTGTTATGATCCTACCTTGAATTATGCAACATTTATATCATATCCTGATCTAAATATTAGGGTAAATAAATATGTGTGGGGTGAAAATACAAGAGGGAAATTGAATAGTATTACGGTGGTACCTCGGTTAACATTAATTGGTTCCTTCCAAGGGTTTTCCTTGTTTATTTCTCTATCCCAATGAAAAGAAGGATTGGGGTGAGATGACAGCAGTATTCCAGTATTTGGGGTACTGCCACAAAGAAGAGGGGGTCAACTTATTCTCCAAAGCACCAGAGAGCAAGACAAGAAACAATGGAGGGAAACTAATCAAGGAGAGAAGCAACCTGGAATTAAGGAGAAACTCCCAAATAGTGAGGACAATTAACCAGTGGAACAGTTTCCCTTAAAAAATTATGGGTGCTTTTTAGGAAGAAACTGGACAATCACTTGTCTGAAATGGTGTAGTATCTCCTGATTGAATAGCAGGCTGGACTAGAAGACCCCCAGGGTCCCTTCCAGCTCTGTTCTGATTCTGATGTTCATGGAATTCAATTCAAGCCCAGTGGAAAGGTTGAGCAAAGATGTTATAGGACACCCAAAGCTGAGTTGTGACTTGACAATGGTGGTTCCCCTCTCCCCCTCATTTCCTGTCAGAAAAGCCACCCCTGCTGTGTTTAAATGCTCTGCCAAAATCTGGCTTTCTATGTTCCATTCCTCATCTGTAAAGGAGATACTTTCTTCCTGCTACCATATTCTCAATCTCTTGAGAACTTCTTTCCATTATTTTCCAATGAGCTTGTTTTACTGTTGTGAAGCAGTGCAGCTCTGCAAACATCCGGGCTCCCTTCTCTTGGGAAGAAATAACACCAAAATGCCCAGTTCCTTCCTAACTCTTCACTTCATTGATACACAAGAAGCTCAGGAACAGGAATGGGGAAAAAGTGGAAGAAATACGTTTTGTTTCATGTTTGGAATAAAATCGTCCTGCTAGAAAATGTGCATCAGTGGAACTTCAGATGCTCTGAGCCTTCGTTCCTCGGGAACAAAGGTAACTCAAAACAAATCTCTCGTTCTTTGATGTGAAGATACTGTTGTGGCCTGTTGGCTGCCATCCCCTCCAGCAGCCGACTCAGAGGAGGAGGATCAGCATCAAGGCATCCTGAGTCAGGATCAGCATCAAGGCAACCTGAGAGCTCCGAGGGGAAAGAGGGAGTAGAGCTGGCAGAGAGAGAGAAACCAAGGTGGAGCCTGAGCCGTCCATCAGCCTTCAGATGGAGAGTCAATAGCCCCAGGTCTGGTATTGGCTGATGAGGAAGAGGAGGAACAGCTGAATACAGTGCCTGATGTTTAGAAGGCAGAGGAGAGGAGAGCAATGGAAATTTATGGGCCAGTCCTTGGGACAGAAGAGCCACCGCTGCTAGCGAGGCCCTACCCTAGCTGTGGGGATAAAAGGCAGGGGACGGAGATGAATAGGTGTGGCAGACAACCATTCATCTTCTGGCCGGACAGCCTTGTTAGCCTGCATTGAGGGAGAAACTTTTGACCGGGGCTGTTGGTGCTCCTAATAAAGGCATCAACTACAGAGGGTTTGTCATGTTTGGGGAGCTGGGTCAGAAGAGATACGCTCCCATCCTGGCCACCTGCACATTCCTCAGCTATCAGGAAGAGGATTACCTGCCTGCTGCAGGCACAGAGAATCCATTCCTACAGTTGGAAAAAGTCACCTGCTGAGCAAGCTGAGGGATGTGTTGGGTAATAAGGTGAACGTGACCCAGTTGCTGAGACTTCTGTATTCCAATTCCATGCTTTTTCATCAAATCTTGCAAAGGGAACTCTTCTTCTTTTGGTTGGTGTTGGCTGCCAAGCCCTTGACACTTCGATGTTCAGCCTAGCATCCACTACTCTTCACCCACTACAGCATGCTACTCATTAGTGAGCTTACAGAAAATGTGGCTACCATTATTATTTTTTTTAAAAAAAAACTAAACTAAACTTAGCAACGATAGGTGGAAAAAGGATCCCTATTTCTGTTTAATTGAATGAAGAGCCTTGATGGTTCAGAGGTGGTTCAGGATTCTGCCCACAGTCTGGAGTTCGATCATGACCGGCTCAAGGTTGACTCAGTGTTCCATCCTTCTGAGGTCGGTCAAATGAGGACCCAGATTGTTAGGGGCGCTATGGAGCAGTATATAAGTCTGTAGCACGATAGGTTATAGTGCTACGCCATTTCAAGTTTTTTCCCTTCTCCCTGCAATATCTCCCGGTTTGATTTTTTGGCGGATTTTATTCATGGTGGACAATATTTTTGTAGCTGCCCTGTGGGTTGTGGCAAAGCTGAAGAAGCTTCTTGGATGAGAAGCAAAACATCTTCAAAGAAAAAACAAAGTCCAGTTGCCTCCTTAAAAAACCACCTTTGGGACAACCATGACCTGGATGACTGAGAATCTCTACAGACTTTTAGCCACCAACATGACTATCATTTTCGCCCCAATTTTGGGCCGCTGGAATAATATAGGTAATGTTAAGGAATGAATTGATTATTCCATCGCTCTGGAAAACTTAAGGCATCATTGTTGGCTCCTTTTTAGCCCCAACTCTAAATTCTAAGTGCTATTGCTATTAATTCTTGCTCCCTAGTTTCACATGGGATTTGAAAGTGATTTGCTTGGTCAATTTTTCTGTGGGCGTAGTGATAGTTAGCACTCTGGATGGATTAATGTATATTTTTGCTAGCTCTATACCCATGCTTTGCTATGTGGTTGAGCTTAGTTTTTGGGGAGGAAAATAAGGGGGAAAAATTGTGCCTCTGCCTACCAGCATCCATCGTTATTCATCTGGCTAGTGTCCTGTCAGTCTGTGAGAGTTGAGGGATGTTTGGAAACTGAATCAGTATTTGCTGTGTGAGCAAGAAGGAGACAACAAGGAGCCTGGGTGTGGCTTCACTCAACTGTTCTGTACTAAAGCTACTTGGTGCTCTGAAACTGAAACTGGAACTCTTCTGCGTATTTTGCATTTGGAAGAGATTTCTTTTCAGGTGGGGAGGGGTAGTAGAACTTCTTAGCATCAGAGCGTATTAATAATAATAATATAGGGAATAGTGATGCTCTGATGGTCATTTTGAAAAATCCTTTCTTCGTGAGCACTTCGAAGCCAAGAGGAACATATGGGCCAAATTTCAAGTTTGTAGGCTTTACGGTTCTGGAGATCTTGTGATGATGCATGAGTGGTATATTGCTTTTATTGGTCCTAAGATGAAAAATGAAAAAACATTTTTTGTGTTTTGTTCCTACTTCTCTGTATGATGCATCCTTGAAATAAAACACCTAGATTTGTCCACAACTTAAGATAAAAATTTAGGATGTTTGTTCTGAGATCCAAATGCTTGAGGAAGCCAGGATTCATAGTTTTAAATGTTTCATGCATGTAATATTCTGTGATTCAAATGCCTTCCTGTGGTGGAAAATATGTCTTTGGAGCTTCTGGCCCCAATCCCAACAGAGAGCCAGTTTGGCCTGGTGGTCAAGGAAACAGGCTAGAAACCAGGAGACAGTGACTTCTTGCGCATGAAATCTGGCTGGGTGACTTTGAGCCAATCATTCTTTTTCAACCCAGCCGACTTCGCAAGGTGGTGTTGTGGGGAAAATAGGAGAGGGAAGGAATATTAGGTATGTTTGCTGCCTTGAGTTATGTATTAAAAATCATAATAATCTTTTAAAAAATCATTAACAAAGTTACACTAAATGTTTGAAATGAGCTAAGGTACCTTGAAGCGTATCGTGCTATTTCCGCCTCTTTATTCAATCCAAATTCTTCTCTCCTTTCCACAGATATTAATAAAATTATGTTTGTCTTTGACCGTGGTGATGCAGTTGTGTCGAAGGGCATCAGTGTTGGGATTCAATTTTTTTTCATTTACTACGGGTTCTGTGGGTGTGGCTTGGTGGATATGGCAGGGGAAAGTTACTGCAAAATCCCCATTTCCCTCCCCACCCCACTAACCTGCTTTCCAGCTCCGTTCTCCTGTTCAGGGCAACCAAAGAAGACCCCAGCCGATCAGCTGGGACTCAATGGGAGGCAGAGAAGAGATGGGGTTGGCGGGCCCAGTCAGTGGTGGGATTGGCCGGTTCTCCGAAAGGCTCAATGTTTCCACTACTGGTTCTCCAGAACTGGCTGAGTACCACCTCTGAAGGGCATGTGTCATGGGAGCCCTGCGGTTGCAGAACAGAGTTAAAACTGAATAGACATTTTGAATCCCAGTCTAAGAAGACATCCTGAGTTATTCAGAGCACGAATTCTAGTGGTGAAGCAGACTTTAAGAGTTCTGAAATTATCTATCCAGACAGCTTCTTGGCCATCCTGCATGGTTCATTTGTGGTTTGCTGTGTCTTGTGATTGCAGAAAATTGAGCTAGTTGAATTAAGTAATTCCGTGCTTCTCAACCTTGGCCTTTTCAAGATGTTTCGGCTTCAGCTCCCAGAATTCCCCAGCCAGCTGAGCAAGACATCTTAAACTCACCACCAAGGCTGAGCAACACTTGAAGTAAGTGAATAAAACAAATGAAATAAATCACGAATAAGCTTTCTGTTTGAGCACAATCTTTCTTATTTGAACTATTTGCTCCCTCAACCTAATCTCTGGCTAATAAAGTCTGTAGAGATTCTCCATCATCCAGATCACACTTGTCCCAAAGGTGCTTTTTTTCAGGATGCCACTGGACTTCCTTTTGTTTTCTTTTGAAGACAGTTTCACTTCTCATCCAAGAAGCTTTTTCAGCTCTGACAGGAAGTTGGGGAATGGAAGGATTTATATTCCTTGCAGAGAGCTGGTCATTTGCATCCTTTTAGAGGCTACTTGGAGGTTTATCTGTGTCCTCAGGGTCACCTGAGTGGTGCTCCTGGTTCCTGTAGTATGCTTTTTTTCCCCTCTGGAAATCTCTTCCTACTCCCATACCATTCCAAGGGTGTTCATCCCATCCTCCATCCCTGTCAGAGCCAAAAAAGCTTCTTGGATAAGAAGCAAAACATCTCCAAAAGAAAAAAAACAAAAACAAAAACAAGACAGTCCAATTGCTTCCTGAAAAAAGCACCTTTGGGACTAATTTCCAGCTGTTTGAAAATGTGGGGGTGGGGGTGGGGAAGAGGTGAGAAAGCACCCACCATTCTCTCCTTGGAAAACATGCTAGGAGAGACGTGACGAAGGATTGGCTTTATTTTGACTGTGATCTTGCTAAGGTTGCCTTCAATTGGGTGCCTCGAATGGGGCACCGCATGTTTAAAAGATCAATAAAAATGGCAAAAAGTCCTGTCGAAGCCCCAAGAAGGGAAGCGCTTGGCTTTAACCTGCAAGATAAAAAGAAAGACCCCACACCCGGGTTATTCTGCCTGGATGCCCTCAGGAGTAGTGAGCTGGTGCCAGCTCTCCTGTCTGTGCCGGGAAGGAGGGGAAAGATGTGCCTCCAAATAAGCCCATGTCACAACATCATGAGATCGTCTCCAATCATTGCGGCCACCAAGCGCATTAGTCACGGAGCACATTCTCTCTGTGGCAGAAGAAGGCCTTTTTTGTCTCAGGGCCCCCCGAGGCGCTTCGGAGCAGGAACTGCACATGACTTACCTCAGGGCAGGACGGAAGAGAGAGAGAGGGGAGGGGAGAGGGAGGGAGGGATGGAGGGCATTCCTCTCTCTGGCTCTGCTTGCTCTCACGCTCTCCTCCTTCCTTTCCTCTCCTTCCTTTTCACATCTGGTGAGATGTTCCTCATTCTCCTCCCATGGCACCAAGAAATAGATGCCTCTCTCGCTTCTCCGGTGGCCTAGAGGTTGAGCTCTTGCCTCGCAATCAGGAGGCTGTGAGTTCGATCCTAGGTAGATGCTATAATATTTGAAATAGATTCTCCTGCTTGAGCGGGGTGGGGTGGGGTTTGGACTAGATGACCTCCAAGGTCCCAAGTCTATTATTCTATGCTCTAGATGGAGAGGATTTTCGGGTGGCATCTAAGAGAATCTCCATAAACGCTGAATGAGAACTAAAATAAACTACTTAAAGATCAGCTGGAGATACGTCAGTCTCAAAGGAAGAAAACAATGAACCTTCTGTACATATTGTCTTAATTTCTGGATTGTTTATTCACAGGATTGCTTTTATAGTCAGAGTTGTTTACACGTTGCTTTCCTCTAAAGGGCTCAAGGCAGTACATGTGGGGAGTGCATGTTAGCTGTCATTTTATTTTGGGTACAACTACCCTGTGAAGTAGGCAAGCTGTTCCACTGATCGATTGTCCTCATAGTTTCTCCTCAAATCCAGGTTCTTTGATTAGTTTCCACCCATTGTTTCTTGTCCTGCCCTCTGATGCTTTGGAAAATAAGTTGACCCCCTCTTCTTTGTGGCAGCCTCTCAAATACTGGAATGCTGCTATCATGTCCCCGCTAGTCCTTCTTTTCCCTAGACGAGACAAACCCAAATCCTACAATTGTCAACTACTTGTTGGGGGGTTCAGAAGAAAATTTTTCTTCTCCTTTACCTTCCTGTTTTTCATTTTTGCTGTGCAACTTGAGAAGAAGAAAACCCTGGCGCTCCAAGCTGGATCGAATCCATTTAGCGCAGAAACGACTTTCCGAAGGCCACGGGGGAATTTATCACAAATAATAAACCAATGGAGAAATTGGTATGCATTGAGCGTTGGTATTCAGGGTGAATTGTGAGGAGCTGTGGCATCCCCCCCCCCCCCCCCGTCCTTTTGGAGTCTGCCAGTCTTCTCTTCCTATTGATGGTGAAAAATTTCCGTGCATTTTCAACTTCTTTCCTGTGTTTGCAGCAGGACACAAAAACCACAGTAAAACATGTGTTTTGCGTGTGGATTCAGTGATGGCCTCACCCGCCAAATGGTTGTTAGTTAGAAGGACTTACTTCAAGACTTGTGATGATGGACTTTAATTGTTCTTTGTCATCATAAATCTATCAACTTCAAGATGCTATCAACATCTTTGGTGGTTTTATTCTGCAGTCTTAACCTAAATTTAAGTATATGTTTCATTTGACTCCCCTGTTTTTCCTGATGTTAACCAGAACTTTCAAATACTTTTGGGAGAAGGACCATAAGACGAATCTGCAGTAGCTCACCGAGAAACCTCTTTCATTTCACCCTATTTGAATTGCCACTGCCAGAGAGAGGGCTTCTCAGAGAACAGCTGGGGTTTCTGCCTTAATCCGGATTATGTATTTATTTGCTGTTTGTTGATTTATTTATGGCTTTTGTGTATGAAGCCGCCTCTTAAATTGAAGCTGGAGAACCCAGCCCTGCCTTCCGGGCCTGTTTGGCAGAGAGGAAACAGTTTAGAAATAATGCACCTCTTTTATTTTACATAAGACCCGTTTTGGGTTTCTGGCATCTGTTTCTACTTTGAAACTAAACAGAAAGAGGGGAGGAATTCTAAATGGCAGAGGACAAGTTGATATTTTCCTCTGTTTTTATTTATTAAGAAATATCCTTAAAACAGAATATTCTTTTGGCTGAATGAGAATATTGGAATAAAGATTTGTGGGTAGAAATGGGCACATTATTTTTGTCTTCCAAAATGCCTCTTGTCTTCAACTTCCAACTGTGGCTTCCTTAACTCTGAGCCAGTCGTATCTGTGACATTTCTATCCCTTTTTAATAATAGGGGGTGGATAGGAATCCCTTCAGGTCATCACAACTGTAAGAGTTTGTTCTCTAACTTTCCCCCCTTTAATCTGGAATTGGATTATTTAGTGGCAGGTTCTCAGAAACTAGCTGAGGTGTATCATTGAATCTACTGCCAAGAAAAGGCAGGGTCTCCAGAATCCCTGATGGCATCCTTCCTTAAGGATGAGAATTGAAGAATGATTTTCCTACCAGACTTATTAGGTAGGCTGAAATGACTGGGAGGTGATAAAAACGTGTGTTCCACAATTTGTATCCTAGCTTTTTTTGTCTGATTTACTGGGCCAGCAAATATTTGGTTTACCGTGAGGGTTGGACCATTCCAACTTGTCTGAATTCCAGAATGTAAATTCAAATAGTAGATAGATAAAAAAAAATGGGACCTCTGCTTTTAACGTGGAAAAATACCACAGGTTTTTTTCATATTTATTTTTGCTTTCAAAAATTAGAAGAGTATGAAAATTGCCGAAAGTTTAAAAGAGGAAGAATAATTTTTAAGTTCTTTTTAAGGCCATTACTTGGTTCTTTCAAGTTCTTTTTAAGGCCGTTACTTGGTTTTTGTTTTGAAGCAGAAGTTAAAGAAATTTGCAGAAAAAAATAGAGCATGTTGTGTCAAAGCTCTTTGGCAAATTTCAGATAGGTAAGTGGAGAAATTTTTATGCAGACTAATGGATTAGCAAGGAATAATTGGCCTTTTTCCTAAATGCATTAAAGTCAAATTGTTGGAGAAGTGAAAAAGTAAATCTCTCCGTTGAGAAATATAATACTTAAATCATTAGAGGATATGAGACAACTAGCATCTTTTCTGAGATTGGGAGGAGACAGGATAAAGTTGAGAATATTAGGAGAGACTTAGAAAAAGTTGTATCTGAGAATATTTCTCCCCTAATAAACAGGAAAAATTATACTCATTTATTCTTTTTAGAGAGCAAATTTATCCTATCTTGGGATTACTACAAACTGTTTTCATTCCAGTGGTGGGATTCAAATTTTTTTATTACTGGTTCTGTGAGTGTAGTTTGGTGGGCATGGCAGAGGAAGGATACTGCAAAATCCCCTTCCCTCCCCACCCCACTAACCTGCTTTCCAGCTCCGTTCTCCTGTGCAGGGCAACCAAAGGAGACCCAGCCAATCAGCTGGGACTCAATAGGAGGCAGAGAAGAAATGGGGTTGGCAGGGCCAGTCAGAGGTGGGATTGGCCGGTTCTCCAAACTACTCCAAATTTCTGCTACCGGTTCTCCAGATCTGGTCCAAACCGGCTGAATACCACCTCTGTTTCATACGCTTTGCTCATAAGTACTTTATATAAACAAATATATTAATGTTGCTTTGGCTCTAGTGTAGACCTTACCAGAAATATTTTTTTTTCCATATAAAGATTATTTGCCTAGTGTTTGAAGATCCAGGACTTGTAACACAGATCGTCCTAGACTTAAAATAGTTCATTTAGTGACCACTTAAAGTTACAACGGCACTGAAAAAAGTGACTTATGACTGTGTTTCATATTTATGATCATTGCATCAGTGGTGGGATTCAAAAAAATTTACTACCGGTTCTGTGGGCGTGGCTTGGTGGACGTGGCAGGGGAAGAACACTGCAAAATCTCCATTTCCCCCCCACTAACCTGCTTTCCAGCTCTGTTCTCCTGTGTAGGGCAACCAAAGGAGACCCAGCCAACCAGCTGAGACTCAATGGGAGGCAGAGAAGAGATATGGGTTGACGGGGCCAGTCAGAGGTGGCATTGGCCGGTTCTCCAAACTACTCAAAATTTCTGCTACCGGAAATTCTGCAGAACTGGTCAGAACTGGCTGAATACCACCTCTGCATTGCAGCATCCCTATGATCACATGATTGGGCGCTTGGCAACTGACTCATATTTATGACGGTTGCAATGTCTCGGAGGTCATGTAATCACCACTTGTGACTTGACAAGCAAAGTCAATGGGGAAACTGGTGTCAGGATCCCAGCAATTGCCCTAATTAAACGATGATTCTTGAGCCAAACTTCAAAGGATTCATTAGAGGCGACATATTGGCATACATCATTTACAGTTCCCTGTGACCCTGTTTCCCTCCCCCCTCCCCCCTGGGTGTCTCATAAACCAGATTCTTCAATTGAGCACATTCAGGGGCTGGATGTCATCATTCACATTATCCAATTAAATAAATTCCTGGGCAAAAGCTCTGGTAGTTTAGTTACAATCTTTTAAAGATAAGAGTTGGAATGTACTTTGGCTTTCAAACTGCTGCACTGCTCTTCCAGATTTCTTTTTTTTTTATGGCAGCTACTAAAACAGGCATAGGAATGTTTTATGAATTGACAGCCGGATTCACTTAACAACCCGGTTACTAATTTAAGAACTCCGGTGAGTCACTTAACATTTGTGGCACAGAAGGTCATAAAACGGGCAAAATTCACTTAACAAATGTTTCATGTAGCAACCAAAATTTGGTGTTCAATTGTGGCCCTAAGTCAAGGACTACCGGTAGCCCAAATGTTTTTTGTGTAAAAGAAGGAGTTTCAGGGTACTTTAAAAACTGCCACATTTCTGCAAGAATCCACCTATTGTTCTGACCCAAACCCTTGTCCAATAAAACAAACAATAACCAAAGGGAGCAGAAACCTTTTAATGAGTCTTATGAATCCCTGGTTAAAAGGCTGCTGCAAACTAATGAACTTTGATAAGCACAAACCTTGCCAAAACTGTGCGAGGCTGCCAAGAATCACAGATAAGGTTACCTAGAAATATTTCACAATACAAAAGTCTTCAAGTACCAACTAAGATACTGCAATGTCCATGAGGCTGAGTTTTGAAATGTCTTTGCTTCCTGCAAGGAACATCCAATTCACAGCTGACTTTTATCTTCTTGAAGGAGGGGCCATTACTTTGCAGCCTTACTCCCGAGTCACCCATGCTGCTGCAGCTGCTCTTTCCTGCGAGCAATCCTGCGCTCACGTGCAGTTAGCACAGGCTCCTCGGGAACCTCCTCCTCATTGCTGCCAGCCCCCACAATCTCTGAAGGCAACAGTCCACTCCCTAATGGTCCTGGCCCCTCATCTGAGTCCTCGCTCTCCTCAGCCATCCGCGCCTGCTGCCAGCCAATCACAACACCTATTTATCTGGTACTTGTAGCATCTGATACATCTTCCATTGTCCTATTTTTGGAAGTGAATGCAATGAAATATCCTCTCCCACATTATCAGGATAAGTCTTGTCGTTATGTTTAAAATTTTTCTTTAGACAAACCAAAAAAAAAAAACATCACCCAAAACCCTCCTATCTTCAATTTTAGTGTAATTTGATTTGATCATATGTTAGTGTTCTCCCACCCACTTTGCTTTTTGGATGGATTTTTGTTTTCATTTCTGTAAGCCTTTTCAATTGTTGTGGTGGCTGGTTTGAAGACTACGAAGAGGAGGGCTACGAAGTAACCTGGTTTTTATATAAACAAAATTAGTTTCGACAGGGGTCTCCAACCTTGGCAACCTTAAGATTTGTGGACTTCAACTCCCTGAGGAATTCTGGGAGTTGAAGTCCATAAGTCTTAAAGTTGCCATGGTTGGAGACCCCTGGCTTAGACCGTATACGTATATTGCGATGAACAGGCTCCCATTAATATTTATCCTCTTTTTTCCCTTTGGCATAATTCTATGGATATAGAAACATCCCTTTGTTTGTATTGTTAATGTAAAATATTTCATGAAGTATAAAAATTTAATGATGAATTCATGAGTGCATAAGAATATAAACTTATTTCTGTGGGTTACATGATTTGGAAAGAGCGGCTTTAAATTAGAGTGGAGTCAAGTTTTGAGTGGAGGTTACAAAGGATATACAGGTAATCCTTGACTTATAACCACACTATTCTGATCAAGGCTTCTGAGACTGTAATTAAGCACATGCTTAATGAAAACAACTCTTGTTTTATTTTTTTTAATTCAACGCTGGGAATTATGTTCATTCCCAGCCAGTAATGAGTCCCAAACAATCCCTTAAAATAAGCACCCACCTTTCTCTCTGAATTGCTGCCAACAACAAAAGTGCCAAATTAACTGAAAAAGAACAACAACCAACTGAAGTACAAAGTCCACTCAGAGCTTCAAGGTTTAATCTGAACAGAGCGAACAGCTTTGGTTCCTGCAAAGGTTTCTCTACCTTTGCTTTTCCTTTATCCCTTCTGGGAGGGGAAATCAACTCCCAGCCTTACTCCCGAGTCGCCCCTTTTGTTTCAGCTGCTTTCACCTACTAGCAGCTCTGTACACATGCACACTGGGAACAGGCTCCCCTTGTTCCTCTTCCTCACTGCTGTCAGACTCCGAAGGCTCCAGAGTCAGAACCCCACTCCCAGATGGTCCTGGTTTCATCCCTGCATCGGACGCAGGACCCTCATCCGAGTCCTCCCCAGACTTCGGGACTGGTCCCCGTTCTTCCCCACTGTCCAATTCCACTGCCGTCTGCACAGGCTGCTGGAGAACCACAGCACACAACTGAGCCCAAAATTTCTTTTGCTAAGTGAGGCATTGGTTGTTTTTATGACTTTTCTTGCCACCATTGTTAAGTGAATCATTCAAGTTGTTAAAGCCCCTGTCCCACTGCACTTACTGATGCAAAGAGGATGTAAAACGTAAAAAAAAGCTTGCCATCCATTGGAAAATGCTATGCATCTGTTGTGTACTCACTGCATACGTGTTTCACACGCTCTATCCGTCGAGCATCCGTCCACCGCGATTTCATCCACACAAGAAGTTTTGAGCTGCACAAAACTTTGTGAACGGATGAACTTTCCGCCGTGTACGATGTAAATCCGCGACATCCGAGCAACAAACGTTCTATGTCCGTTTATCATCCGTTAAACGTCCGCCGTATCCTCTCTGCATCCTCTGGGCATCCCCTCAACTCACATCCGCTGCAGCTGAAAACGGAAAGAGGGAGGAAACAAAAGGTACACGGAACGTCTACGCAGAGTTAGTAGCACGGAAATAGAAAGGATGAGCAGTGAACGGTTTGCATCCGATATACATCCGCTAGGCTTCCTATGAACATCCCTTTAACATCCCCGCTACATACTACCCACTTCCGTTCTTTTCTGTTCTGTTTATGCAAATTTTTGTCACTTTTGGGAGCGGATGACAACGGATGGAGCCACCCCCGAAATTTTGCTCGTCCGCTGTGTCCTTTTTGCATACGTTTGGCGTCCGTCGGCCAGTGGGACCAGGCCTTAAGTTAGCAACAGGGTTGTTAAGTTGAATCTGGCTGGCTTCCCCATTGACTTTCCTTGTCAGAAAGTCACACAAGGGGATCATAGATTAATAGAGTTGGAAGGGACCTTGTAGGTCATCTAGTCCAACCCCCCTGCCCAAGCAGGAGACCGTACACCATTTCTGACAAATCATGTGAGGCTGGAACACTGCAACCGTCATAACTATGAGTCAGTTGCCGAGGGTCTGAATTTTGATCACGTGACCGTGGTGAATGCTGAAATGATCATAAGTGTGAAAAATGGTCATAACTCACCTTTTTCAGTGCCATCGTAGTCTCTAAACAATCTGTTGTAAGTCAAGGAATACCTGTACAATATTTTTTTCCTCGGGATTACCCAACTAACATGCCTTCCCTGATCTTTTAAAAAATGCATGCATTTTAAAAAGGGGGAAAAAAAGCCATGACATTTCTTTCATTTGCAACATCACATGCCTTTTCCTCAATTTTATCTTGCAAAGCACGGTTTTACAAAATAGGCAAGACTGAAAGTTAAGATATTTATCTAAAGCTATCTCAGGAGCTTCAGTGTTGGATTACAGACTTAAATTCGATATCTGTAATCATTTGGCTCTTCATTAAAACTAAACTACTGGCTCGGATTTGACATTACAATTAAATCACTGCTTAGGCTGGGTTTCAAAATTAATCCTGTTTTTTTTTTCCAGTATGGGCTTGTTTCTACAAAACCTCGATGGGATTTATTACAATTGCAGCTAATGAGAAATTGTAGTTTCTAGATATTTGCGTGGCTTGTATTTCTCCAACAACCTGGTTTGTGGGAGGACGGGAGGAGGGGGTTCATTAACCAATGAACAATAACCAGTTCATTGGTTAATCATAATTCAGGTTAAAGTAAGCTTAAAGTTAGATGGTAGCTCCCTAACTGTTGGTTTAATAGATTTAGATAGTCCACATTTTGACAAGGACCAGTTTCTGGCTGTATCACCAACCTCTGCAGAATGCTTATTTTTGAACTGACTTTTTTTGGAATGGCCAACAACAAAAACAACAACAACAATAAAACAGGTGAGAAAGGCCATCCTATATAAAAGTCTCATGCAATAGTTACCAGAACTGCTAGTATGAATTCCCAACTCCTCCTAGCCAAGAAATAACCACAAGTGAGGACAACCAGCTATTCTCAAACTGCTGCCAGGATGGGGAAAGGGGTGGTTTTAATTAGGCTGAACTGGGGAGAGGGGAAACATTGCATTTATTGGAAACATCTGGAGGCAACTGGGATCCTTCTTATCAAAGTCCCTGTTAAATCACTTTTGAGTTAAGCAGTGGTAACTTTGGTTTTGGCAGTGCTGGATGGTAACTCCTTTTGTCTCTGGTTTATCTTAATTACGGTGTTCATGGTTAGGGAACCAAGCACTTAGCTTTAATTTGGCAGAAATGAAATTGAGGAGAGGAAGAACTGCTGCCAGGAGAACTCCCAGAGCCCCAGGGGCTGAGCAAAACATGGGAAGAACCAGTAAGTCTCTGGGTGTTGTGGTTCACTGGCAGCTATGCAGACAGCAGCGGAATCGGACAGTGGGGAAGAACATGGGCCAGTCCGGGAGTCTGGGGAGGACTCGGACGAGGGTTCTGCATCCGATGCAGAGATGGGACCAGGACCATCTGGGAGTGGGGTGCTGAGTCCGGAGCCTTCAGAGCCTGGAAGCACGGAAGCAGAGGAACAAGGGAAGCTCATTCCCAGTGCGTGTGTGCGTAGAGCTGCCAGAAGGCAAAAGCAACGAAGACAAAAGGGGCGACTTGGTAGTAAGGCTGAGAGGTGATTGCCCCTCCCATAAGATATAAAGGTCAGGCCAAGATGATTAAACCTTTGCAGGAAGCAAAGTCGTTCACTCGGTTCAGAGTCATCCTTGAAACTCTGTACTTTGGTTGGTTTGTTTTCTAGTTTATTGGATACTTCTGTTTTTGGCAGCACTTCACAGAACTGAAAGATGTTTGCTTATCTTGGGGGACTGTTTGAGATTAATTCTGGCTGGGAATGAAAACAATTCCCAGTGTTGCAATAAAATAAGTCTTGTTTTTAAAATAACTGTGTATGTGATTGTGGTTTAGGAATCCTGGGTCAGAACTCTGGGAACCTGTTCACTAGAAGATAGGCTCAAGATCCAGATGGATCTTGACAGACTAGAACACTGGGCCCTATCTAACAAAATGAAAATCAATGTAGAGAAAAGTAAAACCCTACACTTAGGCAAGAAAAACCAAAAGGATATACATAGACTGGGTGAAACCAGGCTTAATAGTCACTGTGAGAGGGATCTTGGTGTCTTAGTGGACAACCAACTAAATAGGAGCCAGCCGTGTGCAGCAGCAGCCAAAAAAACTAATGCAATCCTAAGTTGTATGAACAGAGGAATACAATCAAGATCAAGTAATGTACTAATACCACTCTATAAAGCCTTGGTAAGACCACACCTAGAGTACTGCGTCTAGTTTTGGTCACCCACACTATGAAAAAAGAAAATGTTGAGACTAGAACAGGGATGTGAAACTCAAGGCCCATGGCTGGATCCTGCCCATGGGGGTCTTCAATCTGGCCTGCGGGGGCCCCTGGAAATAGTGAAGGACCGCCCTGCAGTGCCTCTGCCAGCAAAAACCCCTTCTTTTGCACGAAATAAATCTGGTGGGAAATTCACTAAGGTAGTCCTCAACTTATGAGCACAATTGAGCCCAAAAGTTTGGTTGCTAAGTGAAACATTTGTTAAGTGAACTTTCCTCTGTTTTACCACCTTATGTGCTACAGTTATTAAGTGAACCACTGCAGTTGATAAGTTGGTAACACGGTTCTTAAGTGAATCTGGCTTCCCCGTTGACTTTGGGACACACCACAGTCATAAGCAGGAACCTGTTGCAAATCATCTGAATTTCGATCACATGACCATGAGGAGGCTGCAAAGGTCATAAGTGTGAAAAATGGTCATAAGTCACTTTTTCCAGTGCTGTTGTAACTTTGAATGGTCACTAAATGAACTGTTGTAAGTTGAGGACTGCCTGTACTGAAAGGGATGGGAGTTGTAGTCCAAACATATTTCATATTTCCTCTACTGAATTTCTGTTCGAATGGACAGTTTTGATTCCCCCTCCCCTACACACACACACACACACACACACACACACACACACACACACACACAGATGCCTTTGAATAAAGATCTTTCAGTCTTCTGTGTTTGTTTGTTTTTCTTTGAAATGGATCAAACTCCCAGCCTCTTGAAATTGTGATGCTTCCCATTTAATCTGGTGGTCTAAACTGGAGAATGGGAGGGTGGGGAGTGGAATTCTGGTACATTCTTCACCCTCAACTTAACCAAGGCAGCCCTTCTGCTTTCAAAAGATTGCAAAAGAAAGAAAGAAAAGAAAGAAAAGAAAGAGGATGGAAGGAAAAAGAGAAAGAAAGAAAGAAAAAGAAACAAAGAAAAAAGAAGGGAGGAAGAAAGGAAGAAAGAAAGGGAGGGGGAAGGAAGGAAGGAAGAAAGTAAGAAAAAGAAAGGAAGGAAGAAAGAAAAAGGAAGAAAAGAAAAAGGGAAGAAGGAAGGAAGAGAAAGAAAAAAAGGAGGGAGGGAGGAAGAAAGGAAGAAAGGAAGAAAATGGAGGGAGGGAGGAAGAAAGTAAGAAAAAGAAAAAGGAAGAAAGAAAGAAAAAGAAAAAAGAAAAAGGGAGGAAGGAAGAGAAAGAAAAAAGAAAGAAAGAAAAAGGAAGAGAGGAAGAAAGTAAGAAAAAGGAAGGAAGGAAGAAAGAGAAGGAAAGAAAAAGAAGGGAGGAAGAAAGGAAGGGAGGAAGGAAGGAAAAAAAAGGAGGAAGGAAGGAAGGAAGAGAAGAAAAAGAAAAAGGAAGGGAGGAAGAAAGTAAAAAAAGGAAGAAAAAGGAAGGAAGGAAGGAAGAAAAAGAAAGAAAAGAAAAAGGGAGGGAGGGAGGAAGAGAAAGGAAGGAAGGAAAGAAGAAAGAAAAAGGAAAGAAAGAAAGGAAGAAGGGAAAGAATAAATAAATAAATAAAATAAAATGGTTTTAAACTACTCTGCTTTCCTGGCACCTGCACGTTTATCAACAGGTTTGAAATATTCTCCAGCCCCTAATGAGTGTTCAGTGCAAACATTTTCTGCAAGCAGTTATGTGTGTGTGTGCCTGGTGTTTGTGTGTTTAAAAAAAGCACATGCCTGGCTGTTTGTTTTCCTCTTGTGTGGCAAGGAAAGGCTTCACGTGGTCTTTAGGGAGGAGAAAAGTCTCCTCAATGGGTGCTTTGTGGCAAGTTCTAAATTTGAGAAAAAGAAGCAGCAGCCGTTTTATTACCGTTTCTAACTTTTGGCCAGTTAATGACAAGTTGCGCAACTCACGGGCCGCAGGAGGCCGCCTGGCCACTATAGCTGAAGGATGAAGTGCGATCTCGCAAAAACCCAAGGCTGCCTTTTCTCCAAAGGATGACAAGGTGCTCTGACCCAAACCTTGTTCCAAGGAAACAAGCACGAAACGGAGGTAACAGCAAAACCTTTTAATGATTCTTTATGAATTCCGTTCCTTCTCGCTTAAAAGGCTGTTTCAAACTTAATTGTCTCTGATAAGAACAAGCCTTGCCAAGGTTGTGCAAGACCGCCAAAAACACTTCATAAAGTTGCCAAGAAATAGTTCACACAAAGAGTCTCTAAACACAAACTGAGAGAGTCCGAACATCCACAAGGCTTCAGTGCAAAAACTTCTTTGCTTCCTGCAAAGAACTCCGGTTTCTCAGCTGGCTTTTATCTCCTAAGGGAGGGGCCATTACCTTGCAGCCTGAGTCGCCTGTGCTGCTGCAGCTGCTCTTTCCTTCGAGCAGCCCTGCGTGCACATGCAATGGGCACAGGCTCCTCGGGGGCCTCTTCCTCACTGCTGCCAGCCTCCACAATCTCCGAAGGCAGCCCCCCACTCCCTGATGGTCCTGGCCCCATCCCTGCATCACACTCAGGCCCCTCGTTGGAGTCCTCGCTCTCCGAGACCTCAGCCATCCGCACCTGCTGCCGGTGAACCACAACACAAGGTCATTTTTTTCTTCCTTGCTAACTTCAGTGCTTTTGGACACTTTAAAGAATTTAACTGCAAGTCGCTTCACGTTAATTGTCATGAATCAACTTTCAAAAGCTGGGAATTCTGTTCCCCAATGGGAGCTGGGTGCATTTCAGTTCAGAGACCAGATTGCATGACGGCCCTTCTGAATACCTACAGCGCTACTCATTTGCAAGACCTTTTGAATACTCTCCAAGTGGGAAATTTTATGACTTTTCTTGCCACATCGGTTAAGCAAATCACTGCAGTTTTTAAATTAGGACCACGGTTTTGAAATGAATCCGTCTTTCCCCGTTGACTTTGCTGGTCAGAAGGTTGCAAAAAATGCATCACGGGACCCTGAAACATATTCATAAATATGCGTCAGTGGCCAAGCATCTGAATTTTGATCACGTGACCATGGGGATGCTGCAACGGTCATAAAGTGTGAAAAACTATCATAAGTCATTTTTTTCCACTGCCATTGTAACTTCTAACACTCACTCAGCAAAGTTGAGGATTGCCTTTATTTCTTTCAGCTGCAGACTCAACTTTGCACCCTTTGACCTCTCCAAAAAGTGCCTTGTGCCAGCTTTACATTTGGCCCTGGGTTTAACTAGAAGTCAGACAGGAGCTGAGCAGTGGTGGGATTCAAATTTTTTTTTACTACCGGTTCTGTGGGTGTGGCTTGGCGTGACGTGGCTTGGTGGGCGTGGCAGGGGAAGGATCCTGCACAATCCCCATTCCCTCCCCACCCCACTAACCTGCTTTCCAGCTCCGTTCTCCTGTGCAGGACAACCAAAGGAGAACCAGCCCATCAGCTGGGACTTGGGAGGCAGAGAAAAGATGGGGTTGGTGGGGCCAGTCCAGAGATGGAATTGGCCAGTTCTCTGAACTACTGAAAATTTCCACTTCCAGATCTCCAGAACTGGTCAGAACCTGCTGAATCCCAGCTCTGGAGCTGAACAGTATTTTAATAAGGAGCCCATGAGGGCAAGGAGATTCAGAAAGTCATTTGTCTCCAGGCCAGCCTCTTGTGGGGGGAAAAGGCCATTCTTCTCTTGATTCTACCTGCAAACAGTTGGGGAAGAACGAGAATTATGCAATGTGCTGCTTTATGGAAATGGGACCCAGAAAATATTAACTTGGCTTCGGTAGCATGACATGAAATTTCTTGGGGAAATACACAATTGGACCTGATCATTATATTCTTGTTACTCATCCAACTGGATGCTCTTCTAGCTTCTGTTAGGCAGAACAAACATTGAACTAAGTTCAAGATTTTAACAGCCAAATGTTTTGATGCTCAGATTTTGTGAATCAGTCTTTTCTGATTTTAAACTTGCTCCTTCGTCATTAAAGGATAATTAGGGTTGCAGAAAAAAACAGTTACTACCAACCTGCCTTCAGTCAAGGACCTGTATCCTGCCCGAGTCAAAAAGAGAGCTGTGAAAATATCTACAGGCCCCTCACATCCCAGACATAAACTCTTTCAACTCCTTCCCTCAAAATGATGCTATAGAGCATTGCGCACCAGAACAAGAGAGTTTTCCCCCCAAACGCCATCATTCTGCGAAACAAATAATTCCCTCAATACTGTCCAATTATTTGCTAAGTCTGCACAACTATTACTATTCATCTTCCCGTTGTTCCTATCATCCATCCCCTCCAACTTGTGACTGTACAACTGTAACATTGTCGCTTGTATCCTTATGATTTATATGGACTGTTTCCAAGTATGATTTGATTGCTTATTGTACCCTATGACTATCACTAAGTGTTGTACCTGGTGATTCTTAACTTTTGATGAATGTATCTTTTTTTTTTTATGTATACTGAGAGTATTTGCACCAAGACAAATTCCTTGTGTGTCCAGTCACACTTGGCCAATAAAGAATTCTAATTTTGTTTTGCTCAATTACAAGGGCTAGTGGTTCATAAACCCTTCCTAGTACAGTCCTTGACTTAAAATAGTTTGTTTAGTGACGTTTAAAATTACAACAGTTAAAAAAGTGACTTTTATAGTATGACCCATTTTTCATGCTTCTGACCATTGTAGCGTCCCCGTAGTCACATGATCAAAATTCAGTCTCTTGGAAATTGAGTCATATTCATGACGACTGCAATATCCTGGAATCATGGGATCTCTTTTTAGCTTCCTTCGGGTATTATCCCACGTCATTGTAGTTCTGTTAAAGTTGTAGCAACGTTTCAGCAGAATCTCATCTGCCATCATCAGGCTTCTGTATGGATATGGGTCTTACAGCTCCTGGTTTTAAATTTGAGGCTGGTCCATTCTGATTGGTTGGGAGCCTGGACCTGTGTTCATTGGACTTGGAGTTTGATTGATTGGTGTTCCTGGTTTCTTCTGTCTGTTTTGTGGCTTTGATTGGCTGGCAACAGTCTGTTCTTGTGTTGGAGGCTTTTAGTGCAGCTTGGCTCCGTGTGAAGGGACGGCTGCTCTTCATTAGCAAGCTGGGTTTCACCTGGGTGCCTGGTGGGGGGGTGCTTGGGTTGGAGCTATCAGAGGGAGTCTGTTTTTGCCCAGGTGTTTGCCTGGCTTGTGGTGTGGAGATCTTTCTATTTGAGAGTGCAGGCTTCCAAATGATTGACCATTTGATTGATCATTTACATGTGTGCTGTTTAGCTTCCTTTGGGTATTATCCCACGTCATTGTAGTTCTGTTAAAGTTGTAGCAACGTTTCAGCAGAATCTCATCTGCCATCATCAGGCTTCTGTATGAATATGGGTCTTACAGCTCCTGGTTTTAAATTTGAGGCTGGTCCATTCTGATTGGCTGGGAGCCTGGACCTGTGTTCATTGGACTTGGAGTTTGGTTGATTGGTGTTTCTGGTTTCTTCTGTCCAAAGTTGTGTAAAGTTCTGTTCAAGTTGTAGCAACGTTTCAGCAGAATCTCATCTGCCATCATCAGGCTTCTGCACTGAGTTCGTCTGTGAGTCAGGCTATCACATACAAACTCAATAGAGAAGCCTGATGATGGCAGATGAGATTCTGTTGAAATGTTGCTACAACTTTAAAAGCAGCTACAACTTTAAAAGCATGACAATGACGTGGGATAATACCCGAAGGAAGCTAAACAGCACACATGTAAGTACCCGCGAAAGCTTAAATATATATATATATATATATATATATATATATTTATATTTATATTTATATTTATATTTATATTTATATTTATATTTATATTTATATTTATATTTATATTTATATTTATAT
>BLBF01000097.1:4379630-4397695 GCA_015471245.1 Laticauda colubrina
AGAAAGAAAGAAAGAAAGAAAGAAAGAAAGAAAGAAAGAAAGAAAGAAAGAAAGAAAGAAAGAAAGAGAGAGACATCTGAGCAAACCATGGATGGAAAAAGACATATCTAGTTTAAGGAAAAGAAGGATGGGGTGACATGATAGCAGTCTTCCAATATCTCAGGGCTTGCCACAAAGAAGAGATGAAAAAAAGATGTTGAGACTCTCGAAAGAGTGCAGAGAAGAGCAACCAGGATGATGAGGGGACTGGAGGCTAAAAGATACGATTGACGGTTGCAGGAACTGGGCCTGGCTGGTCTAGGGAAGAGAAGGACCAGGGGAGACACGACAGCTCACTGTCTTCCACTATTTGAGGGGCTGCCCCGGAGAGGAGGAAGGGGTCAAGCTATTTTCCAACACATCTCAAGGCCAGACAAGGAACAATGGATGGAAACTGACCAAGGAGAGATTCAACCTGGAAATCAGGAAAAATTTCCTGACAGTGAGAACAATCAGCCCATGGAACAGAAGTTGCCTTCATAAGTTGTGGGAACTTCATCACTGGAGGCTTTAAAGAAAAGATTGGACTGCCCTCTGTCAGAAATGGTGCAGGGTCCCCTGCTTGGGCTGGGGATTGGACTGGATGACCTATAAGGTCCCTTCCAATTCTGCTAATCTGAGAACTAAAAAAAAAATATCTGAGATCTAAGCCCCGCTCACCTTGAACTTCCTTGATTCTTATCTATGGCCAATTTGCTTGCGCCATTAGCTGTAGAGAGTTGAAGCTTGCAATAAATTTTTATATAGGCAGTCCTCAAGTTATGAGTCATTTGTTTCAGTGAGTTTTGCCCCGTTTTACAACTTTTCTTGCCCCAGTCATTAAGTGAATCACTGCAGATGTTGAGTTAGTAATACAATCATTAAGTGAATCTGGTTGACTTCACTGGTCAGAAAGTCACAAAAGGGGATGACATGACATGACCTCAGGACATTGCAACCATCATAAATATGAGTCAGTTGCCAAGCGTCTGAATTTTGACCACGGGGAGGCCCACAATAGTTGCAAGTGTGAAAAATCAGTCACTTTTTTAAAGTGCCATTGTAACTTTGAATGGTCACTAAATGAACTGTTGTAAAACAAGGGCTACCTGTAGCTATTTGAACTGTCTGGATCTCCATGTTGTGGTTCAGTGGCAGCCTGTACAGACAGCAGCAAAATCAGACAGTGGAGAAGAAAGGGGACCAGTCCAGGAGTCAGGAGAGGACTCGGATGAGGGTCCTGCGTCCGATGCAGAGATGAAGCCAGGACCATCTGGGAGTGGGCTGCTGCCCCCGGAGCCTTCTGAGTCTGGCAGCAGTGAGGCTGAGGACCCAGGGGAGCCTGTTCCCAGTGTGTGTGTGCTCAGAGTTGCTAGAAGGTGAGAGCATTTGAAACTAAAGGGGCAACTCGGGAGTAAGGCTGGGAAATGATTTCCCCTCCCAGAAGGGATAAAAGTCGGACCTCAATGACGAAACCTTTGCAGGAAGCAAGATAGTTCGATCAGTTCCGAGTCCTCCTTGAAGCTCTGTGTACTTTGGTTGGTTTTTTTTTCTGGTACTTTGGTTGGTTTCTTTTATAGTTAATTGGATACTTCTGTTTTTGGCAGCATCCCACAAAACTAGGAGGTGTGTGCTGATCTTGGGGAACTGTTTAAAATTAGTTCTTGGATGGGAATGAAAACAATTCCCAGCATTGCAATAAAGAAGGTTTTGCTTTTAAAACGAGTTTGTGATTAATTACGTTTGACGAAGCCTGGGTCAGAACACTCCTGATTTTTTTTTCCTAAACGCATCAGATTCAAGCAGCTGGAAGAAGTTGGTGCTACAACTGCATCTGCCCCCCCAGAAGACACCACTAATAACTCTGTTTAGGCACAAACTATGCAGTTGATTTTTCTTTTCTTTTTCTTTTTGCTGGGAATTTATAATCTTTCATTTTACATTTTAAAAAATGTTTACTCGCATCTGAGTGTAATTGAGGGAAATCAAATGTGATTATTCGTCAAGTTCAGCTGGCTAGAACATGAAATTGTGGTTTAAGGGAAGGGTATTTGCTTCATCCTTTCATTAAGAAGGTTTCAAACGTCACGCATAGAAAGCAGCAAATGTAGCTTAAGCCAGACCTACAATCTGTCATTATAAACATTTCAGCTGAGCCGTTTTCAGATTGCATTTTTTTTTAGAGGATTCCTCTGTGCGTTGCTAGAACTTCTGTGGTACACTTTACGTTAAGATTCAGGAAATTGTCTGTTGCATTTTGCAGAGTTTATTTTTCCAACTGCCGCTTGGTTGTTGCCAATGTTGATCTTTGTTTACAAATGAAAATCCATACCCATCTTCATGTGGACTTTACAAACAAGAGTGTCTCTCTGTCTCTCTCTCTCTCTCCGCTTTTCTTTAAGAAGTGCAGGTTTGTATTCTTAGAGTTGTAGTCCATCGTGCCAAAAGCTGAAAAGTGCTGAAGAAGCTTCTTGGATGAGAAGTGAAAGGTCTTCAACAAAAAAACAGAAAGTCCACTTGCCTCTTGAAAAAAAAACCAAAACACCTTTGGGACGACCGTGACCTGGACGGCTGAGAATTTCCGTTAAACGTGCTGCTTTCTTGTGCTCAAGCCTAATCTAGTTTTTGTGTAAATTGAGTAAGTTTAGATAAAAACTAGCTCGATACCCATGCTTTGCTACGAAAGTATGTGATTGGGCCTAGTTTTTGGGGAGGAAAATAAAGGGGGGGGGTTGTGCCTCTGCCTACCAGCATCCATTGGTAGTGTCTAGCATCCTGTCAGTGTGTGAGAGAGTTGAGGGCTATTTGGAAACTGAAACAGTATTTGCTGCATGAGCAAGGAGGAGACAGCGAGGAGCCTGGGTGTGGCTTAGCTCAATTGTTCTGTACTAAAGCTTCTTGGTGCTGTAAAACTAAAACTGAAACTCTTCTCCTCTGCTTGTGTTTTGCATTTGGAAGAGATTTCTTTCCAGGTCAGGAGGGGAAGTAGAACTCCTTATCACCAGAACGTGTTAATAATAATATATGAAATACAAATGCTCTGATGGTCATTTCGAAAAATCCTTTCTTCGTGAGCACCTAGAAGCCAAGACAAAAAATTGCTTTTTCATCCCCAGTTCTAGACCCTGGTGTTCTCCATGAGTCACAGAGTTGGCCACCCTCCTAACTGGACGTCCAGCTTGGCCCCTACCCAGGGCTTCCTCTCCACACAGAACAGAGAAGGCTCTGAGAAACATGTCCTGGTTTCCAACAAAGGACCACCAGATAAGTTTGATGAGCTCAGCAAACACTCATCTACCTCCAAGAGGCAGCCTCAAGGGTGGCTCTTCACCCTAAGCTGGCCATTCTTGTGGCCCAAGTGCTAGAAACCTCCCCCAAAGCAGCCAGATTTCTGAGGAAAACAAAAGCTCAAAGGTCCTTTGGGTCTTAAGGTGCATCCCCTGATTTTCCTTTCTTGCAGGGGAGACCCCAGAGGAAGGTCCAAAAAGTTAAATAAGACCTCCTGCCTTGAGCAGGGGGGCGGGTTGGACTAGAAGACCTCCAAAGTCCCTTCCAGCACCACGTTTCTAAATCGTGATGGCAGCCCCAAGTGAAGTTCTCCCCTTTTTTTTATTCACACAAAATGCAGGTTAAAAAGGGGGTGGGCTTTGATGGTTTGATTATGGCTGTCACTTTGACTATTTTTTTTAATACTCCCCAGGTGATCTTGTCTTCTTGCCAGCTCCAGTCTCACGGTGATAAAATCATTGCAGAAAGGAACATCAGTTTAACTTTAGCTACAGCAGGGCAATTATCTTTCTTCACTTCTCACATTATTACTATGTGCTGCCATGAAGCTAGGGGGTTGGTAACAGAGGCTTTTTCAAAACTTAGTAGAAATCAAATCTACTCTGTTGATTTGATGAACATATTTGTCAGAGGGAGAGGGAGAGGGAGGAAGAGAGAGAGACAGAGAGAAAAACAGAGAGGAGAGACAGAAAGAAGAGAGAGAGAGAGAGAGAGAGAGAGAGAGAGAGAGAGAGAGAGAGAAACTACACATACCCGATGGGAATGGAAGGTGATATAATAAAGGAAACTGAATGGCATGTTAAATGTAGTTGGCAGGCATTCGTCAAGCTAAGTGTAATTTTCAACAACAACCTCCCTCCCTCTATGCCTGAAGAGAAAAATTTTCGGACACTAACCCCACAACCATTTCAAAAGCTATGAGAGGTGCAAAGAGTCATGGAAAGATCCACACTTGGCATCATAAGACAAGATAGAAAGACACGCACATGGATTAGAGAACAAACGAAAGCACACAATGCCATCAAGAGATTAAAAGAATGGAGATGGAAATGGATCGCCTAGCAAGAAGAACTGAGGGCAGGTGGACCAAGGTGGGTCATAGAATGGATCCGATAAAAAGCGCCCACGAAAGAAATGACATCTTCAAGTATGGTGGTGTCATGTCCCTTTCGGAATCTGATTCAGAGGAGGAGGCCAAACAGCTGACAGGGTGTGGGAGTGTGGCTATGTTGGCTGTGGAAGATATTGGGGAAGGGCAAAGTCTGGCTGAGCAGAGCAGGGGAGATGGAGAACAAGGGAGAGGGAGTTCAGGGGAAGACCAAGGCCCAACCCCCTTCATCCGAGGGCATGCAGGGAGGAATGGAGAAGAAAGCAACGTGGGTTGCATGGCTTACGGGGTAGGAAAGGGCCCTGATTCCATTCATTAGCTGCAGCTGGGAACACAATGTTTAAAAAGGGAAGCTGTGCACAGCAAGTTGTTGGCAGCAAATGTGAATTATCTGGTATTGTCGAGGCTTATCTGTGTTTCTGGCATCTTCTCAACTGTGTGAGTTTTGCCGTGCTTTCAAGTCTGAAATTCCTTCTTCTGCCCTGTCAAGTTAATTCCTGCAGCTCGGTTTGTTTGGATTTTTAGTTACAGTTTGTATGTACTCTGTTTTCAGACTGAATTCCCTCCACTGAGACTGTTCTTGGGAGAGTTTTTTCTCCAGCCGAAGGTAACCTGGACATTGGGGGCAAAGCTGGAAGTATTAAAGGGACACTTCTTGTTTATGTGACTGTGTTGCCTTTGTGCCACACCCCTTTGGATCATCACAGGTGGGTCCAACTTGCAAAAGGAAGCTCAGAACCATTTGGGTTGGAAACATGCAGAAGAGGCCTTCATCCTGTAGTGGATAGACAATGGCTAAGATGATGTTGATGATGATGATGATGATAGCCAGGGTAATACCCTGTGTGCCTCAGGAAGAGACAGGGCTTGGTAGAGTAATTGTACAGGTAGTCCTCAACTTACAACAATTCATTTATTGACTATTCAAAGCTACAACATCACAGAAAAAAGTGACTTGGGACCATTTTTCACACCATCCCCATGACCATGTGATCAAAATTCAGGTGCTTGGCAGCTGAATTGTATTTATGACTGTTTCTATGTCCCAAGGTCAATGGGATCTCCTTTTGCGACCTTCTGACAAGCAAAAATCAGTGATGTAGCCAGATTCACTAAACAACCGGGTGATTAACTGATCAAGTGCAATGATTCACTTAATGACTGTGGCAAGAAAGGTTGTAAAATCAGGCAAAACTCCACTGAACAAGTGTCTCACTTAACAATAGGAATGTTGGGCTCCATTGTGGTCGTTCATCGAGGAGTTACTTTTTCAACGTATAGTCTAGAAAACAGAGGGTCCAGGGAAGTTTCTGGCATGAAAAGGAATGGGTTGACTGCCTCTCCTTGTGACTCCCCAAAACTGGGCTTTTAATATCTGCTGTTTGCAATTTGGACTAATCCATGAGCCTTCAAAGCCAGTTGGCAGATCAATGTGCTATGAATTTATCCAGTCGCTTTTTAAAACTCTGACTTGGAGAGTAGGATCTTGACTGGCATCTTTTTTTAGGGCTAAGCAAAATGACACATACAAAAATTGGATGTCATGTCTTAAGTTGTCAAGAACTTTTTCCCTGATCAGCTTTAAAAAAAAGCAGAGGATGGAGAAATCCAAAATGCAGATCTACAAATAGCCTCAAAATGAAGTCAGCATTTCTTCTCCAATTAGATTTGATCTACTCAGTAATATCCAGTAGCAAAATCTTGCCATAGGCCCCAATAACGGAGTTGGAAGGGGGTCTTCTAGCCCAACCCCTTGCTCAGACAATAAAAATTATACCACTTCAGACAAATGGTTGTCCAATCTCTTCTTAAAAACTTCTAGTGTTGGAGCATTTACAACTTCTGGAGGCAAATTGTTCCACTGATTAATTGTCCTCACTGTCAGGAAATTTCTCCTTAGTTCTAGGTTGCTTCTCTCCTTGATCAGTTTCCACCTGTTGCTTCTTGTCCTGCCTAGTGTTGCTTTGGAGAATAGGTTGGCCTTTGTGGCAGCTCCTTCAATCTCTGGAGAATGTCACCAAAGAGGCCAGGTGTAAGCCTTTTCCACAGTCTTTAGGAATAATGTTTTCTTCAAAGACTAAGTTGGCCCATCACTGCTACTAAGTTAGAAATTAGATTAGATTAGATTAGATTAACAGAGTTGGAAGTGTCCTTGTAGGTCATCTAGTCCAACCATGCATCCAAGCAGGAGATCCTGCACCATTTCTGATAGAGGGCAGTCCAGTCTCTTCTTGAAAGCCTCCAGGGATGAAGCTCCCACAACTTCTGAAGGCGACTTCTGTTCCATGAGTTGATGGTTCTCCCTGTCAGAAAGTTTCTCCTTATTTCCGTGTTGAATCTCTCCTTGTTCAGTTTCCATCCATTATTCCTTGTCTGGCCTTCGGGTGCCTTGGAAAACAGCTTGACTCCCTCATCTCTGGGGCAAATTGTTTAATTCTTTTAATTGTTTAAACAATTAAAGGTTTAAGACCTGTTTTTTTCCAGAAAGTCTTTGCAGACAGACAGATGTTTGAATGATCTGCACAGAACTAATGTCAATTGATCAATTGAACAAGTGATATATCTGATAAAATGAGGATTCATTTTGCATAGTCTAAGGTCAATCATGCTAATTTAATTGTGTGTATTACCAGAATGATGCCTGTAAATCAGTCAGCATCATTTTAAGATGGAGGAGCATATAATAAGTCTTACTAAATAAACTCTGGAAGCAAATAGCTTGTTATGAACCAATCCCTGGCCTCCCATGTTACAAAACATGATATTTACATCGCACTTTGGGAGGTCCAGACCACTTCACCCCTCTTCCAGTTGTGGCAGAAGCCCTACTTTTTCCAGCTGTGCTGGTGGGCGGAGCAATTTGGAGGCTTAAAAAAAGAGCCAGCTTTCTTTCAGGCTACATACGTTGTATGTATCCTCTGCCTTCCGTCCCCACCTGTGATTCCCCAGCATGTGTTTTGAGAGAAGACCTCAGTAACACGTTGCAGGGGATTTTACAGAAAACACATCCTCTTCCTTCTTGGCTAACCTCTCAACATCTGGATGCTGTCTCTCATGGGCCACCTCTTCTGCCCTAGGAGCAGTTTCCCCCCCCCCCTTCCAATGCTGGAAAGGAGAATCACCCAGGGAAGATAGAAGATTCCGGACAAAGAAGCAGAAGGGCCCTCTTCCCTCAGAGCCTGCCATTGGATGTAGGAAGACCCATCATTGTTTTAATTAGAGAAATTTTGTGTGTATGTGTGTGTGTGTGTGTGTGTGTGTGTGTGTGTGTAGTCCATCTAGTCCAACTCCCCACCAAGCAGGAGACCCTACACCTACACCGTTTCTGACAGATGGCAGTCCAGTCTGTTCTTGAAAGCTTCCAGGGATGAAGCTCCTACAACTTCTGAAGGCAACTTCTGTTCCACTAATTGATTGTTCTCCCTGTCAGAAAATTTCTCCTTATTTCCAGGTTGAATCTCTCCTTGGTCAGTTTCTATCCATGATCCCTTGTCTGGCTTTCAGGTGCTTTGGAAAATAGCTTGATCCCCTCCTCTCTGGGGTAGCCCCTCAAATATTGGAAGGCTGCTCTCCTGTCTCCCCTGGTCCTTCTCTATCCTTGACTAGCCCAGTTTCTGCAACCATTCATTGTATGTTTTAGCCTCCAGTCCCCTAATCATCCTGGTTGCTCTTCTCTGTACTTTTTCTAGAGTCTCAACGTCTTTTTTATAGTGTGGTGACCAAAACTGGATGCGGTACTCTAGATGTGGCCTTACTAAGGCTTCACTGAGTGGTCTTAGTACCTCCCTTGATCTTGATTGTATCCCTCTCTTAATGCAACTTGGGTTTGCATTGGCTTTTTTGGTTGCCACTGCACACTGCTGGCTCATAACTGGTTGTCCACTAAGACTCCAAAATCCCTCTCACAGTTACTGCTATTTAGCCTAGTTTCTCCAATCTATACGTGTACTTTTGGTTTTTCTTGCCTAAGTTTAAGACTTTATTTTTCTCTACATTGAATTTCATATTTTGATACCCCTTACAGAGTAAGAGGGACTAAAGAGGTTTGTTAAGGTTGCCTGTTGGAATGTTTGATGGGTACCTCAATGAGCAGGTCTAGGACATCTCGCCATGGCAAACTTGCTTCAGCCAACTTACAACAGGACAAGAGTTACACTCATCTTAGAGAAATAGTGGAATAGAATCATTAAAGAAAAGATGCCAGAGAAGGGACAAAATGAAATGTGAATGACAAAAAAAAAATAGATTATTTTAAATAATTTAATTGTTCAGTTGTCCCCTGGTAAGTTGTCTCATGCTGAATTGGCCATGGTGAGTTGACCACCGTGAATTGGCTGTGAAAAGTTGGCTGAGGCAAGTTGTCCCATCCTGCTAGTGAACACACAAGGCTGAGCTATCTGTGTCTTCGGCTTGATCCAGCACTTTGGTTGTGTCAAAGTTTGTAAGTCTTCCACATCCTCCTTCATTTTCCCCATGGAAATAAAAGGAAAAGGCCACACACATCTTGAAAGTAGTTTGGCTGTTCACCATTAGAGTTGTGGTGGCGCAGTGGTTAGAATGTAGTATTGCAGGCTAATTTTGCTGATTGCCAGCAGTTCGATCCTGGCCTGCTCAAGGTTGACTCAGCCATCCATCCTTCCGAGATCAGTAAAATGAGGAGCCAGATTGTTGGGGGCGATAGGCTGACTCGAAACTTCTTAGACAGGTGTAAAACACTATGAGGCAGTATATAAGTCTAAGTGCTATTTACTAAGTCTGCATTACTATTAATCTTCTCATCACTCCTTATCACCCATCCCCTCCCACTTGTGACTGTATGACTGGAACTTTGTCACTTGTATCCTTACGATTTATATTTACCATTTCCTAGTATGATTTGATTGCTTATTGTACCCTATGACTATCATTATTAAGTGTTGTATCTTACGATTCTTGACTCTTAATGAATGTGTCTTTTCTTTTATGTACACTGAGAGTATTTACACCAAAACAAATTCCTTGTTTGTCCAATCACACTTGGCCAATAAAAGAATTCTGTTCCATTTCTAATTCTATTATTTCTATTTCTATTTCTACTTCTATTTCTATTGACTCAGCCTTCCATCCTTCCAAGGTTGGTAACATAAGGACCCAGATTGTTGGGGGAAAATATGCTGATTGTAAATGGCTTAGAGAGGGCTGTAAATCACTGTGAAGCAGTATATAAGTTTAAGCGATATTGCTATTATTTTTGCAACGGTCCAAGGCTATTAAAAAAAAAAGAATTGCAACTATCATAAAAAAAAAGGAATTGTCTCCTTGTGGCCTGTTCTTTGGAGGCACCTGCCTGCTCACACTTGGGAATAACGTCCTGAAAGGTAGAGTTGGACCTCCAGATTTGATGGACTTTGATGGACTCAGATTCCCATAGTTGGTGGTCAGGATGAACAGTCATCATGCTGGACAGCAACTGAGAGATGAGACCAAATTGGAAAAAGCTGCCTTAGATCCTTATTCACTCAATTCCTGAAGGCAACCTTTCAAATCAGCATGAAAGGACATTTTTTAATTTTGCAATGAAGAACTCCAAAAGAGTACAATCAGAAAGTACGTTAGCATTGTCAGGAAGGGAAGGAGGAGAAAGCACAAGATCAGCGTGCAATGCACTGTTCAAGTTGGGGTCACTGCAAACATATTGCACCCGTCTCTCCACAGGCAGTGCTGCACCAGAGAACTATGCCTGACCAGGATTCTCCAGGGTTGTGACTTGTACTCTCCTACTTCTCGTCTTGGAATGGAGAGGTTGGAGTTGTAGGATGTGGTTTATTTTTTACGATGTGACTTGGGCAACTTCCAAAAGGCACAGGATGTTTTGGACTCTGGACGGAAGGAGAGGTTGGCTAAGTGGGACAATGCACTATCTCATTGGATTGAAAGAATTGTCCTGTTTCTCTTTTCCAAAACAAAAACGGGCGTGGCGGAAGGAGGCTCAGAACAAGCACGAAAATATCAACAGCAAGAGAAGGATTCTTTGTGCCATATCAGAAAAGAGCATTAGGTCCGCCTCCAACTCATAGGAACCCCCCCACCCCCAGAGAAGAGAAAGTTAGCAAGGAGTAAAAGAGATCTCTCTTAGACCCTTAGGAAAACTCTTGTCAGTTGTCCTAGTAAGTCTTAACCCTCAATCGATCAAATCTCTGGCTTAGCTGGGGAAGTTTTGAAGGTCCAGCATTGAACTGGGATGATGTGTGAAACCCACATGTTGTGTATTGAGGGTCTGTCTTCCCCCAGCACAATTGTTTTTATTGTGATTCTTTTGGATTTTTTTTTAACTCTTTGATGTTGTGTAAGTCATCCAGAGTCCCTGTTTGGATTGCTTAGGTGCAATCATGATTGTTATGAACAGCTGTAACTAACTTGTAGGTTAATCCCTTGATCAGGTTATTGATTTATTGTCATGTCCTTGTCAGAGTTGGACTCTGAGGGAGAGGAAGAACAGTCATCAGGGAGTAGAGGTGTGGCTCTGGAGGTTGTGGAGGAGGCTGGGGAGGGGCAGAGGCTGGCTGGGCAGTCAGAGGAAGAACTAGGCCCATCCCCTCTTTGTCCCAGGACACGCAGGGAGGAACGGAGAAGGAAACAACTTTGCTTATGAGAGAGGAAGCGGCCATGATCCCCCTCATTGGTTGCAGCTGGAGAGAATAGTATATTAGAGAGATGGTTAAAAAATAGCGTTGCCAGAAGCAAAGAGTGTTTTATTTTGGTCTGAAGTTATCTTGGTTCCAATAGACTATGCCTTGTTATCTCCTTGCAATTGGTAATTACTTATCCTGGTCCATTGTGGAAATTCCTTCATTGTAGTTTGTTTTGGTTTTTTATTTCACCTCTATCTACTCATTAAGTTCAGACTCTATTGGTTACTTTTGAAAATTATTTTTAAGTATGTTTTATCTCCAACTGAGAATTATTGAACAGTGGGGCCAAGTTGGAGGATTAAAGGACATTTATTTACATTTTGAATTTTGTTACGTTTATGTTACACTCCGGGTCATCACATTTATATTTATGGCAGTTGCTGTCTCCTGGCATCATGTGATCACCTTTTGCGACCTTGTGATGAGCAAAGTCAGTGGGGAAGCCCGGCTCCCTTAACCGCTGCATGACTAATTTAACAACCGTGGCGATCCACTTAATGATGGCAAAAAAGGCACTTCACAAATGTTTCACTTAGCAACAGAAATTTCAGGCTCAATTTTGGTCATAAGTTGAGGTAGCAATCAACATCTGTGGCACTTAACCCAGTGAGCTTTTTCAGTAGCACAGAAATCAGTATTTCTTGTTTATTTCTTGCTGTCAAATCCGGGGAAATCCAGAGACCTGTCTGAAACTGGGACATGTTGTACTTGCCTTCAATCCCCTTGGCAACCGTGTTTTGACTGGCTCCTTTTGAGATTTTATTTGAGCTGTCAAAACATCATTGTTGTTGTTGATTGTTCTTTGAAAACCACACATATTTATATATCTCTGGTCCCTGATGTGCGGAGATCCGGAGGGAAACACAAGGAACAAACATCTTCCAGCACCACCATTTTCCCTCCCTTCTCTTCTGTCACTCAGACGTGGTGACTTCTGTACTTCGCTATGCTTGTTTATGAGCGGGTGTGTGTTTCCCTACTTAGATCAAGGTCAGAAGTGACTTTATTTATTTATTATTAACATTTTGGCAGTTCAATATTTTCTAGTCTTGTTGCAGGTCATATTATAAATGCATATATTCTATGACTTGCTTGATACCGATATGCTTCGCTTCAAAACTACATGTGGTCAGGCTTAGTTTTGGGGAGGAAAATAAGGGGGGGGGGGAATTCTGCCGACCAGCATCTATCGGTATTCATCTGGCTAGAGTCCTATCAGTGTGTGAGAGAGTTGAGGGCTGTTTGGAAATTGAAACAGTATTTGCTGTGTGAGAAGACAGCAAGGAGTCTGGGCATGGCTTAACTCAACTGTTTTGTACTAAAATTGCTTGGTGCTCTGAAACTGAAACTCCTCTGCTTGTTTTTTGCATTGGAAGAGATTTCTTTTCAGGTGGGGAGGGGGAATGGAACTCCTTAGCATCAGAGCGTGTTAATAATAATAATATAATCAACAAGATACTACGCAGGCATCACATCAAGACTGCCTTCAAAACAAACAAAAAATAGCAGCCATCCTAAGAAACCCCAAAGATAAAATTGACCTAGAAAACCAAGGCATATGTGCAGTATCCTGTGCATCATGTCCTGCCACATACATTGGACAAACCAACAGAAGGATAAGTACCCACCTTGAAGAACACAAGAATGCAATAAAAAAACTGGAACACACTTCCTCACTAATCCAACATATGAAAGCCACAGGTCATAGCATCAACTTCAGTGGCACCAAAACCCTAGTTACTGTAGAAAACCCCGGCTACAGAATCATCAGAAAAGCCATAGAAATTGATAAAAGATAAATTGATAAAAGACCTCATAGTATGAATAGAAGAGATAACTCCACCAGACTATCAAACATCTAGAAACCTGCAGTCACAAACAAAAAATCTCTGTACCACAATCCAGGCAAGCACCTGGACACAAACAGACTCACACCCCCCCACCCCAATACCTCCAGCCCAAACACGCCCCAGCCAGCTACCCAAATATAACCTAGCTTCCTAATAAATAATTATCGGCCATTCCCAAGAAACCAAGCTGCACTAAGAAACCCCATTGCACAAAACACAATGTTACCAACTAATTAAGAACACAGCAACTCGAAGACCAATAAAAACAGACCTAGACTCCCAGACAATCAGGATGAGGAAAAAACCATTCAAATAAAGCAGAAAGCCAGCACCAAATTCAAACAAAAAACAGCTGCCAAGCCTGACACACACGATTAAAAAGAACCCAATACAGAAGCCTGAGGATGGCAGACGAGATTCTGCTGAAACGTTGCTATAATAAAAGCACAAATATTAAGACGTGGGAAAATATCTGAAGAAACCTAAATACCATACATATAAATACCCGTGAAAACATAAGAAAACGTGTTTGTGTGTGTGTGTGTGTGTGTGTGTGTGTGTTTTCGTGATTGGGTCTTTTCCAGTGTAAGATTGAGAGTATCTTGGCGACGTTTCAACGAGGTCCCACTCGCCATCTTCAGGCTGGTGCTTTCGGCTTCGTGCTTGTGCGAGCAAAATGTGATCAGAGCTGCCATCTCTCTATAAATACTGGTGGGGAGGTTGGCTGTGTTGTTATTTCTTGATTGGTTGATGTGATGTTTGCAGATTGGTTGGGTTTTTCGTAAGAACATGTGTGTCTCTCAGCCTCCTGTGTTGTAATGACCTGGGTAATGGGCTGTGTGATGACCTTCTGAGTTCTATTGTTGTGACATCTTGCGTCTTGTGCTGTAATCTCCTGGGTCATTGGCTGTGTTGTAACATCCTGAGGTTTTGTGGTGAAACCTCCTGAGTTCCGTGATGTGATATCCTGAGCGGGTGGCTGTCATGTGACGTTCAGGGTTTTGGTTTGGCTCCGAGTTTGAGGCCTGGCTATGTGTTCATGGCGTGTGTCAGTTTGCTTGGTTTGGGGGTCGGGGTGTGTGACAATTGGTGATGCAGCTATGGTGGTTTCTGGATGGTGGTTGCCTTTTGTCTATGGGATGGGTTTGGTTTTGAGTCTGGTGAGGGGAAATTGGTGGTGGCATCATGTGTTGGTTTGGGTCTGGTGTTGTTTTTGTTGCTGGGACTCCTTTGTTGACAAGGGCTAGTTTCCAGATGTCTGGTAGGCAGGAGGTATCATCCCATTTATTCATGCTATGGGGGTATTTCTCGATTTTGATGGCTTCCCTGATTATTCTCTTGTTGAAGTATTCAGTATTGGAGATTAATTTGGTTCCTTCAAAATTAATTTCATGTCCTGTAGCTTTAAGGTGCTGGAAAAGGGAGGAAATATTTTCTTCTTTTCTGACTGTGTTCTTGTGTTCTGCAATGCGTGCATTTATTCTCTTGTTGGTTTGTCCAATGTATGTGGCTGGGCAACAATGTATGTCCAATGTATGTGGCTGTTGCATGGTATTTCATAAACTCCTTGGTTTTCTAGCTGGATCTTGTCTTTGGAGTTTCTTCGGATGTTGGCTATTTTTGGTCAGTGCCGAAGGCTATCCTGATATTGTGTTTGTGGAGAATTTTGCTGATTTTATCTGTGGTGCCTTTGATGTAGGGGAGGAGGGCGATACCGTTGTCCTGTTCTGTGTCTCAGTTTCTGGGGGGTATCTCCCTAAGGATTAGGTTGGTAATTGTGTTTCTTTGGAATCCATTGGAAATTAATATGTTAGTGAGGGTGTGTAATTCTGTTCTCAGGTGGTCTTTGTCAGCTAGGCATTTGGTTCTGGAGATGAGGGTCTTGGCTACAGAATTGTGCAGGGTAGTGATGGGATTGTGCATTTAAGTAGCGGTTGGTGTGTGTTTTCTTCTGGTGGATGGTGTGTCCTTGGGAGCCATTGGGTTTTTTGCAAATTAGGATGTCCAGGAAGGGAAGTTGGTTGTTGGCTTCTGTTTCCATGGTGAATTGTATTTTGAGGTGTAGGCTGTTGATATGTGTGAGGAAGTTGTCCAGTTTTTCTTTCCCATGTGGCCAGATTACATAAGTGTCATCTACATATCTGAGCCAGAGTTTGGCTTTGCGTTCGGATTTGGCTAAAGTGTTGGTTTCAAAGTGTTCCATGTATAGATTAGCGATGATTGGTGAGAGAGGTGATCCCATAGGTGCTCCTTCTATTTGTTTGTATCTTTGTCCATTGTGGATGAAGTATGTGTTGGTTAGGCAGTGGTTGGTCAGATTTGGGATGTGCTTAGGGAGCTTGTATTTGTTTTGGATAGCTGTCAAGGCTTCTTTAATAGGTACTTGAGTGAAGAGGGATATGACATCGAAGTTTATGAGTAGGTTGCTGGGTTGTAGGTTTTGTTTCTTTATTGCTTCTATGACGTGGAAAGAGTTTTGTACGTGTGAGGTGATGGATTCTGTGTAGGGCTGGAGTTGTTTGGTGAGAAATTTGGCAAGATTCTGTAGATTAGGCAAAATTCAGCCTGTGGAGCTGACTACGGGTCTGAGTGTGTTCCTTCTTTGTGTATCTTGGGAAGGCCATAGAATTTAGGGCATCTGGAAGATTTTTCTCTGGGGATGAGTCTTTGCTGGATCTCCTCACTGATGGGGGAGGCTTTTATTTTGGATTTTGTGTTTTTTTCCAGGTAGGGGGTGGGGTCAGTATTTAGAGGTTTGTAAGCGGGGTCTTGGAGTAGGTTGGATAGTTTGGATTGGTAGTCCAATGTGTTCATCATGACCGTGGTGTTGCCTTTGTCTGCTGGGAGAATGATTATGTTATCTTTCCTCAAGTAGATGAGTACTTTTTGTTCTTCTCTGTGTAAGTTGCTTCTGGGTGGACTGCTGGAGTAGAGGACATTGGTGACTTCAAGTCTGATTTTATTGGCTACATCTGGGTTAAGGCTAGGTCCCACTGGCCGACGGATGCAAAACGTATGCATAAAGGACACAGCGGACAAGCAAAATTTCAGGGGTGGCTCCATCCGTTGTCATCCGCTCCAAAAAGTGGTGAAAATTTGCATAAACAGAACGGAAAAGAACGGACATGGGTAGTATGTAGCAGGGATGTTAAACGGATGTTCATAGGAAGCCTAGCGGATGACAGCGGATGGAAGCAGATAACACCTCCGAAGGGGTTCCAGGGGAGAATTGCGAAGCGGACGCATAGCGGAAGGGGCAGATGCATAGCGGATGAAGTGGATGCATCACGGACGCCTATAGGAAACAAAGCGGATGCCGCGCGGATGTATATCGGATGCAAAGCGTTCACTGTGCATGCGGGGAGTATGAATTGTGTCAGCTCCGCGGATATAAAAGGATGCAGCAAGCATGCAGTCAGCATACAGGGGAAAGACGTGCTGCCACATATATCTGGCAGGAACACCATGGTTCATCAGTCAGGCAAGAAGAGGAAGCCGGTGCCTACTCGTTCCAGCCCTGGCAAGAAGGACAGAACCAGCATCCCACCCCTGGCACTGACTCTGAACCTGCTGCTGCTGCTGCTGCCGCTGCTGCTATGGTGGACCAGCCCCAAGGCCCTCAAGCCCCTCAAAGCCCTGCTGCTGAAGGCCCTGCTGCTCCAGCCCCTGAAGGCCCTGCTGCTCAAGCCCCTGAAGGCCCTGCTGAAGCCCCTGCCAGAGGGAGGAAGAGGCAAGGGAAGGAGAAGGGAGAGAGGAAACAGTACACCGTTTCCGAGGAGCATGAGGATGAGGTGCTGGAATGACTGAGGGAGAATGAGCACCTCTGGAGAAAGGGCCACAGACTGTATCATGACACCAAGAAGAAGCAGGAAGCTTGGAGAGACAAGGCAGAGAGCCTGGGGTACACTGCAGAAGTACTTCTTGGATGGTGGAAGCACATGCACACCTGGTATGGCAAGCTACACCTCAAGAAATCGGGGTAGGCCACTGTCAAGCTCACTGACCGGGAGATGTCATGGCCAAGTGCAGTTTCCTGGAGGGTGAGATCCGCCACCGAGGAGCAGCCCCTCTGACACCCCTCTCCCTCAGACAGCCCACAGACAGCCAGTCCTCTTCCAGCCAGGAGCCAGTGAGCCTGTCCAGGCAGGTGTCTTCAGAGGGCCCCATGGCAGAGACCCCCCCCGACAGCTGCACTCCCCATGCCAGCAGACTTGGAGGATCCCGTGGGGGATGATGCCCTGCTGTCACAAATGGAGGAAGAAGCAGCAGCAGCCACCAGAGTCCAACCCACCCCCACCCCCAGCTCCAGAGGATGCAGGCAGAGAGGCAGACTGGAGGGCCAGAAGCACAGTGTCCTGTTGGAGATCAGGGACACAATGAAGACCAGCACAGAACTTCTCTCTCAGCTGGTCCACTTGGACAGAGCATCCTCGGGCCGGAACACCTTCATCACCTACGTGAGCCAGACCCTGAGGGACCTGCCGGAGGCCCAGTACCAGGTGATGAAGCAGAAGATCACAGCACTTCTGCACAACCCTCAAGGCCCAGCTGAAGCTGCTCCTACCCAGTCCAGGTCTGCTCCTCCACCCCAGGTGATGTCACAGACCTTCCACAGCTTTCAACAGCCCCTCACCTACCAAGGCTATGACTACCAGGACTTCCCACAGCAAAAACAGACCTTCCCAGTCCAGGCCCAGGTTCATCGGACGCCACAGACGCCACTCCTCACCCAGCTGCAGACCAGACAGCCCCACTACACTCCTCCTTCCTCCACCCCACAGCCAAGCCCATCAATGGACAATTTGTCATCAGTATTGGGCCTGACATCTCAAGGCCTTGATGAGGGGCCTCTCAACCTCATGGGACTGAGTCAGCTCTCGGACAGCTTCCTGAACACACCATCCCCTGTTGTACCCTTGGGGCCAAGCACCCCAATGGTGCCTCAGACCAGCACTCAAGCCACAGCCACCTCCACAGTCCCTGCCCACTTAACAGCTGAGACCATGGACATGACTCAGAGTGACTGAGAATAGTGTCAGAGACTGAGTTGTTTACTTGCTAAGTTTATCTTTGTTTAAGACACTTTACTTGGTTCATTTTGCTTTTTTAATAAAGTCATAAAGTTTACCT
>BLBF01000097.1:4397705-4407753 GCA_015471245.1 Laticauda colubrina
TTTTAATAAAGTCATAAAGTTTACCTAAGAAAGTTAATAAAGGTTATATTTGCTTAAGACACTTGGTTCATTTTTTTTACTTAATAAAGTAAAAAACTTTTACACCAAAAAACTTTTGGTGAAAACTTTGAAAAAATGGTTAAGCCTTTGCATGCTTGTGGGATAGATAAGGATAGTTGTGGGATAGATAAACCTCCAGTGCAACCATAGTGGGACTGTATGGTCCACCATCCCAGCAATCCAGATGATTTTCTCCCTCTTTTTATAGAAAATATCGGTTGTCCACTATGGGGCCTTCTACATACTCTAGACATACTGCAGACATCCTAAATATACGAGATACATCCCAGATACAAACATTTTGTCCATTTTGAATACTTTATATACGAGATGCATACGCTTTCATCCTTTCTATTTTCATGCTACTAACGCTGTGTAGATGTTCCATGTACCTTTCGTTTCCTCCCTCTTTCCGTTTTCAGCTGCAGCGGATGTGAGTTGAGGGGATGCCCAGAGGATGCAGAGAGGATACAGCGGACGTTTAACGGATGATAAACGGACATAGAACGTTTGTTGCTTGGATGTTACGGATTTACATTGTACACGGCAGAAAGTTCATCCGTTCACAAAGTTTTGTGCAGCTCAAAACTTCTTGCGCGGATGAAATCTCAGTGGACGGATGCTCAATGGATAGAGTATATGAAACATGTATGCAGTGAGTCCACAACGGATGCAAAGCGTTTTCCAACGGATGGCAAGCTTTTTTTAACGTTTTACATCCTCTTTGCATCCGTAAGTGCAGTGGGACCGGGGCTTTAATTTTGGTTTGGCTAGCTTCAACTCAGCATATAATGTTTTCGGTGGGGATGCGTTTGGGGGCAACTGCAAAGTTGAATCCCTTGGAAAGAACATTGGTTTCTGCTCTGGTGAGGGTTCTGTCTGATACGTTGTGTACTGTTTGTTTCATGTATTGTTGGGGGAGTTGGGCTTCTGGTGTTTCTCTCTTGAGATATATATAATCTGTCTATGTCTGTCTGTCTATCTGTCTGTCTGTCTATCTGTTTATCTGTCTATCTGTTTATCTGTCTATCTATCATCTATCTATCAAGGGCGCAGTAAAACCTTGATTCTCAAGTTTTCTACTCAACTTCAAATGTAGGAGGTAACATTTTGCTTTCAACTTCTTTCCTCCTAAACAATAACCAAAGTAAATTATATAAATTAGCATTTAGCAGACCCCCTCAAATAATCTGTTGGGATTACACTATAACATTCTTATAATGGATAAAGCCCAAAATGGTAAGCATATGTTAATGGCAAATCATAAGGGACAGATGAAAAAATAAAATATAATACCACATGGGGCAAGTTAAAAAGGTTGAGACTTAATGATCAGAATTTGACCATTTTCACTGCATTTGTTATTTTACTTACTGAATAAATTTGATTTCTGGGTTCATACACTAAGCACAGAAAATCTGAGCAAGTTTAAAATGAACCATGTATGTGGCAGGTCTTGAGAAAATTGACCTGGTTTAGCACGTAGTTAAAAACCCAACCCTAGAATGATTAAAAGTTTTTAGTTTTATAAAGTTAAATTGGATTCACCCCCAAAATAGGATTGGCTGCTTTGTGGTTCAGTGCATTGTAGAAACTTAACCATTATTTTAGCATGTTGGGTGAACTTTGAACCATTATGTGGTTTATATGGTTGGGCACACCAATGTTCTGTGAATATAGCAGATTGGATTTTGTTAACATGGGTTTTCATTTTAGCATATTGTGTGAATCTGTCATCGGTTTATTCAACCATAGATCCTTGAACTTCCCTCACATTCTCTTCTAGGTTTCTCCTTGGCAGACTCTCTAAAATTATCCGCAATTCAAACTTGGATTGAAATTTAGATGGTAACTATAAATAACCCTCCATTTCTGGAATGGAGAACTGCCTGGATGCTGGATTTCTTGTATTACTGGTGATACCAAAGAACTTGGAACAACACCATTTGTGGTCTAGGATGACCTCCAGATCTTCCCATTTTCCATAATTGGTTCTGTCTTTGATTAAAAACTAATCATTTCCAGTTCCAGTTCTAAACAAAATTGCTTTCCCAACCTTTGGCCCAGGTATTGGCTGATTTTTGCCCCAGATAGACATTTGATTTGAAGAATTATGCAGACTTATTTTTCAGGGAATATGTGAACGATGAGGCTGTCAGTAGAGTTCTTGCAGGCTGATTTTAACATCTTCTGAGATATTGTGGTGTCCAATGTGTGCCCATCCCCATATAATCTAATGAAAAGAAGAACTAGGGGTGACATGATAGGAGTATTCCAGTGTTTGAGGGGCTGCCACAAAGAAGAGGGGGTCAAATTATTCTCCAAAGTATCAGAGGGCAGGAAAAGAAACAATGGGTGGAAACTAATCAAGGAACCTGGATTTGAGGAGAAATTTCCCAACAGTGAAAACAATAAACTAGTGGAACAGCTTGGCTCTAGAAATCGTGGGTGCTTCATCACTGGCGGTTTTTAAGAGACTGAATAGTCACTAGTCTGAAATGGTGTCCTGGTTGAGCAGGGTTTGGACTAGAAGACCTTCTAGGAGCCTTCCAGCTCTATTCTGAATTTGAATTTGAAAAAAATGTAGTGGTGGCATTACAAAGTCACTTCCCTACGTCTACCATCTTAACAATTTTTATACATGTGTACACATATCCACAGTCCAATGCTTTTGCAACAGATCTATTATTTATTTCTGCCATTTAAAAAAAAAATACATGCTGACCAAGCATGATTGAATGGCCCTTCCTATTGCTCCCATTTCCAGCATAAATTTGGAATGCCTTTATACATTCTAGATCAGTGATGACAAACCTTTTCGGCACTGAATTTCTAAGCCAGAAAACCAAAGACCAGCTGGCCAATGCAGGCATGCCTGTTTTTTGACTGTTTTTAGCAGTTTGGGGCCATTTTCAGGCCATTTTAAACCATTTTGGAGCCATTTTCAGGCCAAAAACGGCCCCCCAAATGGTCTGAAAACAGCCTGTTTTTTACCCTTTTGGGGACTGTTTTCTGGACCATTTTCAGGCTGTTTTTCAGGCCATTTTTGGCCCCAAAACAGCCCAAAAATCAGCCTGCTTTTTGGGTGATTTTTGAACCATTTTCTGGTGCTCTGGCATCTGTGAAGACCAGCTGGCCAGCATGCCAGAAACCAGAAAAGGAGCTGGCGACAGGAGGCATGGCCACTGGAAGGCTCTACATGCCATCTCTGGCACACATGCCACAGGTTTGCCCTCATGAGTCTTGATAATTTCAAATTCTGTCTTACTTGCTTCAAACCATAAGTGTTTCCTGATCTGTCCTTAATCTTTCTAGTAACTGTCATTGGGAAAACCATTGACAACTATTCCCTTTTGCCATTCGTTGCTCTCTTGACTTATCCTTAAGGCCCCTTGATGGTTTCCAGTAATTTCCCAAACTGAACCATTGTATTCCAAAAAGAAAAGTCGAAATCTTGCATGATGGCTCAACCTCATGACCCTTGCATCTGAGATTTGCGTGATTTAGATGAGAAATCTGAAAAATTTTGTTAGTTAGCTGAAAATTCGGAAGCTTTGAGGCTCTTGTGATTTGGGCCAAAGGGGAAGTTTTGCCAACTCACACTGCAGTGTTGTATTTCTATGATACATCATTTAATTTGCGCACCTCCTGTTTTGAAGCAAGGACAGGTTGAAATTGCATTTGAAAATATAATAGTTTTAAAATATTTTGAACTATCATTCATACTAGATAGAATACTAGTCCCTGAGAGAAAGATGGGACCTAACGTAGAAGACATGGCTTAATTTCTCCTTCTTTGCAATTGTCTCAGTAATATTCATTCGAAGTAGGAAAACATTCTGCACCCAATTTCTGTGGTTTCCCAAGAAGGAAAACATTGCCCGAGACACGAAATCCACAGAGAATTTTCTCATGAGATGGATTTTTTTCCTTTCCAAATAGCTGTGTGGTTTCCATGGATTGTCTTCCTTTACATACAGACACTTTTGGGGTTTGCTGAATCCAGTGTTTTAGCACAGACCAGAGAAGAAGATGCTAACAGGTGGTGTGGATAGCCACAGATTGGAACTTGAAACTCAAGTGCTGAATTTGGGTTAAGAGCTCCACCTTTGATAAGACAATAAACCCTTCTCCTCCTCCTCGCAATCTCTCTGTCTTCTTTTCTTTAAATTCTTAGAACTGACTTTAGCAATGTACCAATGTACCTTGCAAGGAGATGAGCATGGGGGGGGCGGGGGGAGTGACAATATGCTTTTATTTGTCTGGAAGTATATCCCTTCTCCGAACTTTCTGGAGTCCATCTTCATCTTAAATTACTTTTGGAAACTGCAGAGTGCAACAATTTTAGGGCTGGAGTTTTCTCTCCGTCCTTTTTTTCCCTTTTTTTTTTTCTCCCTTTCCTATATCATCATTCAAAATCTGCCTTTTTGGGGCAGGGAACAGGAAATCCCTGTCTCATGCAGGAATCCACATGCAATTCATCCCTTGGAGCTGGCCATACTTCTGCTACAGCATATCCAGCAAAGAGGAGCTCACTGCTCCTCTGGAAAATCTGTTCCCAGTTAAACTTCTACTGAGTTACTACTCTGATGTTTTTCCTAACGTCCTAACGCTCAGCCATAATCTGCCTTCCGGTCACCTCAGATTGTTATGCTGCATCTCATAAGCTTGGAGAACAAAGAAGAAGTTGTCAATTTCTTCAATACCTTAAAAGGTGCCACCATTGTGCTTGGTCCTCCTCACTTCTCAGTGCCAGTTTCCAGACCAGATCTTCCTTATTGCTTTTCTCTGACAGTCTTCCAGTTTGTCTGAATGGTGATGTTCTGGATGTGGGATCTGAGCAGGGCAGAACAGAGTGCAACAAAACCAGTGAATTCTAGAATGAAAGTATTGAAATGGCCCCAAGATGGTGGTGTGGGTATTTGGCTCCCTTAGGGAATTGCTGTCCCAAACCTTAAAAATGGTACATAGAATAACAGAGGTTCAGTAAAATGAATTTGGATGAGGTTACCAGACAATTATGTGGTATCAGGTAATTGTCTGCCTGGGCATGGTGAGAGTCACAAAAGGAATCATATTTGAAAGCATACACAACAGGGAAACAATTTTGTTATGTTTTAAATTAATCCTGCAAAAGTCATGAACTGATAATATTTCATAACACACTTCATGAAACTTAAGTTAGAATCCCTAAAACGGTCATTATTCAGTTTAAAAAAACATTGTTCCTCTCTTTGGTGCCACACTTAGTAGACATTCTATAATTTTGTAACGAAACAGCTCTTATCTAAGTATAATGATGAATGATTAATGCCATATTTTAATGAAAGAAATTCTTTTATGAATGCTTATTTATTAAGAAATCCAGAGACCAGGATCTGGAAAAGTAGTTACTCTTAATACATCTCAGTACCTGTTAAGATCACACCTGTTTAGTTTTCTCTGCCACCTCGGGGAGAGGCAAAATTGTCCGTCTTGGTCAGCCTCTCAACTTTGCCCCTCTGCAGGATGGAATGAGATAGAATTCTCCGTTCATCAGCACCAAAGCTGGAGACAAATTTGAAATTTTCCCTCAAATCTGTTGGGAGGAAAATGACAGATGTTTTCACTGTATTTCTCCATGGGAAGGGAAACTTAACTTTTCTTGAGGGCAAGATTCCCACAGCAAGGGGAGGAAGAGAGCAACTGAAAAAAGTATGGAAAATGTCTTCAAGGTGCTTTCTTTTCTTTCAAAAGGCAACTGGACTGTTGCAAATTTGCAACTGGCAGATGGAGGCCCCCACTATCCAGTCTCAACTGTCCTTCCATTCCCCCAAACCCCCCACCACTACCATCACAACTAATGGAACTTCTTAGATTAGAAGCGAAACTACTTCTCCTCCTCCTCTCCTCCTCCTCTTCCTCTTCCTTCTCTTCTTCTCCTCCTCCTTCTCTTCCTCCTCTTCTTCTTCCTCCTCTTCTTCTTCTCCTCTTCTTCTCCTCCTTCTTCTCTTCTTCTTCTTCCTCCTCTCTTCTTCTCCTCCTCCTTCTCTTTCTCCTCTTCTTCCTGTTCTTTTTCTCCTGCTCCTCTTTTTCTCTTCCTTCTCCTCCTCCTCTTCTTCCTCTCCTCCTCCTTCTCCTCCTCCTCCTCTTCATGGACAACATTCTTCCAGGCCTTCTTCTCCTCTATCATCCTCTGGAGTAAACTCATACCGACTGCTTCAGTGACTCCATCCAGCCACTTCATTCTCTGTTGTCTCCTTCTTCTTTTGCCCTCAATCATTCCCAGCATTAGGCTCTTCTCCAGTGAGCCTTTGCTTCCCATTAGGTGGCCAAAGTATTTGAATTTCAGGTTCTGGCCTTCAAAAGAGCAGTCAGGCTTGATCTCCTCTAGGACTGACCAGTTGGATCGCCTTTCAGTCCAAGGGACTCGCAGAAGTCTTCCCCAGCACCAGAGTTCAAAGGCCTTCATTCTTTGGCATTCAGCCTTGCTTATGGTCCAACTTTCACAGCCATACATTGCAACTGGGGAAACCAGTTTATGTGCCTTTATCAGTCTAGGTGCCTTCATCAAAAGGCAGCTCTTTGTCTTTCCTTGAAAACGTCAGACTTGAAGAAGCTTCTTGGATGAGAAGCAAAATGTCTTCAAGGAAAAAACAAAGAAAGTCCAATTGCCTTTTGGAAAAAAAAGCACCTTTTAGGACAACCAGGACCTGGATGATTAAGAATCTCCATAGATGTTTCCCCAGCATTCTTGTACTCCTTCAGTAGCTTCTTGAAAGGCATGCCTACATCACACTAAACAACATGTGCTTCCCAGGACCATAAGTCCACCCACAGTCAAATTAGATCTGTAATTACTTTTTGAGCCTTTCCATTTTAAATTTTTTTGGGGACAGCTGATAAAATAAGAGTCTTGTGTTTCTGGCTTCCAGGTTATAAGGGTAGGGGCACTGTTACCCCCAGGGGGCGGTGGGGGGGGGGGCAGCCGACCACCCAGTTGCTGCATTGAAAAGCTGTGATGCGCTTCTTTCTCAGAGTGGCCACTAAAGAATTCTTCAGTGTTCTTCAGGTTTGCAAAGCAAAAATGTTTTTTGGGAAATAAAAGGAGTTAAGCAAAGCAGGCTTTCTTAGAAAAAGTGGTTAATCTAATTAAGGAGCATTAGCGTCCTTGACATTTTGGCATTTAAAATGAAATGGTCAAGGAACTGGTCTCTTTGAATGAATGAATAAGCTGGAAGAGACCTTGGAGGTCTTCTAGTCCAGTTCCCTGCAGGAGGGTCTTCTAGTCCAGCCCCTCAAGCAGGAGAACCTGTATTATTTCAGATAAGTGACTGTCTAATCTCTTTGTTGTGGTCCGTTGGCAGCCTGCGGAGATGGCAGCAGAGTCGGACAGTGGAAAGGAACATGGGCCAGTCTGGGAGTCTGGGGAGGACTCGGACGAGGGTCCTGCGTCTGATGCAGAGATGGGGCCAGAGCCATCTGGGAGTTGTGTGCTGACTCCGGAGCCTCCAGAGTCTGGCAGCAGCGAGGCAGAGGAACAGGGGGAGCCTGTTGTCAGTATGTGTGTGTGTGTGTGTGTGTGTGTGTGCAGAGCTGCCAAAAGGCAAGAACAGTTAAGACAAAAGGGGCGACTTGGGAGTAAGGCTTGGAGGTGATTGGCCCTCCCATAAGATATAAAGGAGGAGCAAAACGACAGGAATCTTTGCAGGAAACAACTTTGTTCGTACTGGTCCGTTTGGCTTCGTATAACTATTTGGACATTTAGTTGTTGGCAGCATTTCAAGGAAGATAAAGGTTTGTGCTTCTCAGACTTATCCTGAAGGACTTTGGCAGGACTTCCATGGGGCTATTTACAAACTGTTTCAGACTCATTACAGGCTTTGAATGAATAAAATTCACAGCTGTTGAAATAAAGAAAAAAGGATTTTGGGACTAACGTGGGTTTGTTAGTGTCTCCATAATCTTTGGTCAGAACACACTTCTTAAAAACCTCCCGTGATGGAACGCCCATGGTTTCTGGTGGCAAGCTGTTCCACTGGTTCCACCAAGGCAGGAACATTCCTCAGAGAACACGTTTATTGGACACATCATATTGGCATAGCCGGTGAAAACCAACTCTAAAAGTTTCCTGTGGTTACCATGTAATTAAAAGATCAAAAGTTTCTCCTCCCCAGGTGTCACAGGCCGCATTGTCCCATCAAAGCAGTTGGCAGGCTCCCTCAACCATGATTTCTGCTCCTCCTCCTCCTGCCACCTGTTGGGATGACCTTGGTTCCCACGGGAGAGCTCTTTGTTTTGTCTTCGAGATGGTCTAGCTGTTTCCCCCTCATCCTCCCCCCATAGTGCGTGGCAACTGTGAAGCAGCACAAGATGGCTTCAGCCAGGTTGGATTCAGAGTTGAGAGTCTGATCAACATGTAAACAACCTTCCCCGAATCAGGAAGGTGGGACACAGAGCAGCAGTTATCTAAAGCTATGAATGCAAAGTGGTCTCTTCAAGAGGAGGTGTACCATCCCCTCTTTTAAGGCTGGAGGCACTGTCCTCAAACATACCTCACGCTACAGCTTGGAATCAACCAGAAGTGATCTCCCCAAAGCCATTTAACAGAGTGGAAGGGACCTTGTAGGTCATCTAGTCCAACCCCCAACCAAGCAGAAGACTAACACCATTTCTGACAGATGGAAGTCCAGTCTCTTCTTGAAAGCTTCCAGGGATGAAGCTCCCACAACTTCCGAAGGCGAATTCTCTTCCATGGGTTGATTGCTCTCACTGTCAGAAAAGAATTCTTCTTATGTCCAGGTTGAATCTCTCCTTGTTCAGTTTCCATCCATTTATTCCTTGTCTGGCCTTCAGGTGCTTGGAGAATAGCTTGTCCCCCCTCCTCTCTGTGGCAGCCACTTTCATAACTTGGGAACCCAGATTTATCCTCAAGAGGCCCAGTAAAAGAAGTTGCAAAAATGAGGACAGATGGAAGCTATCTGGAGGCCTTGAGTTGTCCATCTCTCTCTTTTTTTCAGGCTTGTTTCAATAGTTTATTCCATTAACACAGTCAGCACAGGATCTCCAACCCTAATTGCAATATTTTTATTTATGCTCTTACAGATTGCTGCTTCCTCAGATTTCCATTGAGCTGCAGATTGTCAACTAAAAAGATACTCCTTTGGTCTTTTTAACTGCCAGCAGAAAGAGAGTGGGAGAAAAGAGTGCATTTCTCAAGTGTCTAGATAATAGCCCTGGCAGCCCAAAGTTGTCGGCGCTCAAGAATATTACTCGAGGGCATGTTTGATGACTTTGGCTATGGATGTGTCCCATTGGAGAATATACATCCAGAGGGTGGGGGAAGACCAGGGGAAAGGGGGAAAGGGGGAAAGGAATGATGTATTTTAGTGTCAGCTGCATCCAGCTAACAACAACATGGCCACTTCTAATAAATCAATTTTCTTTTCTCTGAGAGATGTGGCTAGAGACTTGTGAGTTGAATGGGGGTGGATTTGTTGGAGTCCTTGCACGAATCATTTTGCTCAATGTTCACTCTATAAGTTAAACTTGGAAACTGTTGTTAAGGTCTGTAACCCTCAAATCCTGACCCAGTATTTTCCCTCTCTCCCTCCCTCCCTTCCTTCCTCTTAGGTACTGCTTATCGTAAGTGGGAATCTAAGCTTCCTCAACTGGTTAACCATCGTGCCCAGCATAGCATGTTTTGATGATGCCTCCTTGGGAATCTTGTTTGGTTCCAGCAAAGGATCTCTGAAGACCCACGTCCTGAAAATACAAGCGGAAGAGGCAGCAGGGAAAACTGGACCTTTACGATATGGTATGTTATTTTCTTCTAGGCTCAAAGCAATACATATGTCTTTTCCAGGCATATTTTTGACTATTGTGTCAGGGAAATCCACACAGATGGTTACAGGAGTTTCATCTGCAGCTTAATAATTTAATAATAATAATAATTTTATTATTATTATTATTATTATTATTATTATTATTATTATTATTATTATTATTA
>BLBF01000097.1:4407763-4420371 GCA_015471245.1 Laticauda colubrina
TATTATTATTATTATTATTATTATTATTATTATTATTATTATTATTAATGAATTCTTTATTGGCCAAGTGTGATTGGACACGCAAGGAATTTATCTTCAGTGCATAAGCTCTCATTGTATATAAAAGCTATAAGTGACAAATCATGATCTTAGTCATCATAAAATACATTCTTCATAAATCATAAGATATGACATTTAGTGATAGTCATAGGATACTAAATAAGCAATCAGCATAAATTGTACTAGGAAACTAAACAAAACAATATAAATTGTAAAGATGCAAGCAACACTACTACACACCAGAACAACTAGACACAAGGACAGTTTTTTCTCAAATGCCATCACTCTGCTAAACAACTAATTCTCACAACACTGTCAAACTATTTATATTTAGTAAGACTGTGTTACTATTATTCTTCTTGTCCTTCCTATTACCTATCTCTTCCAACTTAAAACTATAACTGTGTTGCTTGTATGTTTAAAATTTATATTGTTTTATTTGTTTCCTACTATGATTTGATTGCTTATTAGTAACCTATGACTGTCACTGTTGTATCTTATGATTCTTGATGAATGTATTTTATTATTTCTTTATAGACACTAAGCTTATGTACCAGAGACAAATTCCTTGTGTGTCCAATCACACTTGGCCAGTAAAGAATTCTATTCTATTCTATGCTATTCTAATCATAGGTAGAAAAGGAGATAGGTAATAGGAAAGATGAGAAGAATAATATTAATACAGTCTTACTAAATAAGAGCACTTCACCAAAATTGCCATTGGATGCATAATCCACTTCAAACAGAGGGGAATGTGATGCTTGTGAAGTAGAGGTGGTGAATTGGGGGGAGACTGCCTGCAGGGTTGAGGAGAGCCGCATCTCTCCTCCCCAGCTGGCCATTACTCCCTTTCCCGAAGGCGGTTGCAGCGGTGGTCAGAAATGGCCACCACAAGGAAGAACTCGACCGGAAAAGAATATGCAGGAAGAAAATAAGAAGAGAAAGTTTTGGTTGACCGGGTCAAACAGCAAAAGCAACAAATAAGGTAACCTGGAATTGAAACTGTTAAAAAACAATAAAATTGTTCCCTAAGAAGATTTTTAAGCTGCGAAGGAGAGAGAAAAAGGAAAGAATTGGTTTTCTCCTTTTCCTACACTGACAGCTAAGAAACAAGCAAGAAATTGGAAAAAAATCCACTTTGACATCAAGAGGCATTTAATGCTGAAAATAAAAAGTCAAAGGGATAATAAAGATTTCTGGATAATTAAAAGCTTTTGAAAGCAGGAAAGGAGAGAAAAAGAATAAAAGGGCAGGATCTGGAAGGGAGGAGACTGCCTGGAATTAAAAAAGAACTTACAGCAAAATCTCAACAAGACTTCCAAAAGATACATTCTAATTGAAATATCGCAACAAAAACCCCAGGAAGAGAAAGTCGAAAAAGAAATAAGATATAACTCAGGACTATCTGGATTACTTGATGATTTCTGGATTCTTGGTTATTGTTTTGAATGACTAAAATCAGTTGGGTGGTTGTTTAAAACTGTTTAAAATGGCTTCACTTTTAGAAGAGCTGAAAATGGAACTTAAAAAGTACAAAGAAGATGCACAAGAAGGGAGAGGTTCTTTTGGATTCGTATTTCAGTTTTTAGAAATGGAGATTTGGAATTATGAGAAACAACAAAAAATGCCTGCAGAACAAGAAGATTGCGACAAAGAAGAAGCCATCTTTATTGAACAAGTAATCTTAGGTGGGGAAAAAAAAGGAAAGGGGGGAAAGAGAATGGAAAGTTTAAGATTGGGAAAAACAACTCCCCCCCAAAAAAAATCAAGTGAAAAATAAGTATAAAATCAGAAAGCAACAGAAGAGGGAAATGCAGAAGAGAGAATTAGAAGTTGAGATAAAGGGGTAAAAAAGGGGAGGGAGAAGATGAGAGGGAAGAAAGAAAGAAAAATAAGTTATAAAGGACAGAAGCAAAACAGGGCCTATTTAGAGATAATGGGTGAAAACTTAAATGGAAAAAGGGATTCTGCAAAGGTACATAAGATAGTATGGTAATATTAGAAACAAAAATAATTTTAGAAAATATGAAACAATGTATGATTAAAATGTCTGATAAAATAGCTATCGTAATTCAGTGGAATTTAATGATTTATAAAACATATGTGAAGAGAAACAAGGGAAAAATTTGTGGAGATTATATGTGTTTTTGAGGAAGTATGATATTTAATTGAAAAGAAGTGTTAAAGATGTTAAGATTTTAATGATTATTAATGATAGAACTGAACTGGAATGGAATGAGGGTTTATAATTACATATATTTACAATCTTTCTTTTTTTTAAAAAAAGAATATAGTGTGTATTATAAGAATGTACCAAGCAGAACTCGATTGGAAGTTGTGTATTATGTATTATATTGAAGGTCATAAACTTAAGGTATATATTGAAGTTTAAATAAGAATTGAATGGATGTAATTAAAATAAATAATTAAAATATAAAGGTGTCATACTCCAATTAGTAACTACAGGAGAAAATTTGTTTAATGAGAAAAGATAATATGAAATTGAAACAGAACAGACAAAAGTACAAATATAATGATTTTAATTGAGATGGGATAATCAAAATAAAATTGAGAAAATTAAAGGAGGGAAAAACTATATAGAAAATGTAAAATAGTACAAGATATGGAATAGAATAGGAGCATGAAATTGAGTTTTGTGTCTGTATAAAGAAATTCAACCCGAGACCATGCTATTTTCAAAAAAGATGTTTTACTTGTATTTTGTGTGTGAAAACCCAAATAAAACTTTGTTAAAAATATCTATATATATATATATATTTTACAGCTGTTTAACTGATCAGTTAGGGGACGCGGTGATTCAGTGGCTAAGACGCTGAGCTTGTCAATCAGAAAGGTCAGCAGTTTGGCAGTTCGAATCCCCAGCACCACGTTATGGAGTGAACTCCCATTCCTTGTCCCAGCTTCTGCCAACCTAGCAGTTCTAAAGCACGTAAAAAATGCAAGTAGAAAAATAGGGACCACTTTGGTGGAAAGGGAACAGTGCCTTTGTCATTTGTGCCTTTGTCATTTCATCATGCCAGCCACATGACCACAGAGATGTCTTTGGACAGTGCTGGCTCTACTTTGGCTCCGTGACGGAGATGAGCACCATCCCCTAGAGCTGGAAACGACCGGCACATATGTGCGAGAGGAACCTTTACCTTTAACTGACCAGTTAAGCAGGATTGTATCGGAGACCATTAGCTTATCCTACTAGGCTGGACTCAGAAGTCAGGAAAAACCTATCCAAGGTAGCTGTGTCCATGAAGGCACCACCGATCAGTCTCATCCCAGACCTAACTTTTCTTCTTAATCCATTAAGCCTTTAATTTTCATTTTAAAGAGACAGACTTTAAAATGATGTGATATGTTGTAAATCTCAGACTTGGAACTGGATGAAAATAGATTAAAAATTAGGTCCTCTGTAAAGAAGGCTTTAGTTTTATGTAAAAGGAAAAAAAAGAGATGAGAAACTAGGCTTTAGTTCATTTCTTGCCATATTTATTCCATTTGCATTGGCTGCAGTCATATATACAGCCTCTGCTCAACCTGAAATGGAGTTTCTAAAGTCACCAAAGAGATGGAATCCCCACAATACAGTTACACACACGGGAATTGGCCATGGTTAATATTATCTACATTTAACGTGCGAATGTAGATTAGAAATAACTTTTAAAGAAGAGACTGGACAGCCACTTATCTGAATTGGTATAGGTTCTCCTGCTTGCACGGGGGGATGGACTAGAAGACCTCCAAGGTCCCTTCCAGCTCTATTCTATTCTATTCAACTATTCAACATCTCATCTTTTCTGCAGGGAGCTACATCCGCAAAGCTATGAATGTATCCTTGGGGGCACTGATCATCTTCCTCAGCATCCCAGTGGTTCTCAATTTGATTAGTTCCCAGCAAATCATGAATACTTCCTACAACCCCCTCAGGATCGTCAACACCTACGGAGCTTTTGGAAGGTAAGATCCACAATATCTAAAGAGCATCTGGCCTGTGTCCTTGGTCTCTCTTTGAGCCATGCCTGTTGTGGCCTGTCGACCGCCAGCCCCTCCAGCAGCCGAATCGAAGAAGAGGAAGCGTGGGAGTCAAGATTAGCATCAAGGTAACCTGAGAGCTCCGAGGGGGAAGAGGGAATGAAGCTGTCAAAGAGAGAGAGGGGGGGGGGAGAGGCGGAGCCTAGGTCATCCATCAGCCTTCAGATGGAGAGTCAACAGCCCCCAGGTCTGGAGGTAGCTGATGAGGAAGAGGAGGAACGGCTGGGTCCAGTGCCTGATGTGTGGATGCACAGAAGGCAAAGGAGAGGAGAGCAGTGGGAATCTATGGACTGGTCCTTGGGACAGAAGAGCCCAAGTGAGCTGCTAGTTAGGCCGCACCCTAGCTCTGGGGATAAAAGGCAGGGGATAGAGATGAATAAATTTGGGAGACACCTATTCATATTATGGATGGACGGACTTGTTAGTCTGCATTGAGAGAGAAACTGTTTGCTCGGGGCTCCTAATAAAGGAATATTTGAGTTAACTTCAGAGGGTTTGTCGTGTTTGGTGAACTGGGTCAGAACATGCCACTGTACTTTGTAAGGAGAAAGAGCAATGTCAAAAAAAAAAAAATCTATTTAAAAACACTCAAGGACCTTTTCAGGGCAGGAGAACATCTCTGGCCATAAGAGCATTCCCAGAAGTGCAATGAAGAATCCTTGCCTGGAAGGATGCAAAACACTCCTTCATCATGACCACTCTTTATTGTCTACAAGATATAAAGATGAGCGGGTCAACCTATTTTCCAAAGTACCAGAAGGGAAGACAAGAAACAGTGGTTAGAAACTAACCAAGGAGAGAACCAACCTAGAACTAAGGAAAAATTTCCTAACAGTGAGAACAATCAACCAGTGGAACGACTTGCCTTCAGAAGTTATGAGTGCTCCATCACTGGAGGTTTTTAAAAAGAGATTGGACAGCCATTTGTCTGAAGTGGTATAGGGTCTCCTGCTCAAGCAGGGGATTGGACTAGAAAACTTCCAATGTCCCTTCCAACCCTTTATTTTTCTGTGTACTATGTCTTTTGCACAACTTTCTGGAAAGATTAAGAGTCTGGATCCAGATTCAGCCATGGCCACTCATAGGCCTTCTTGCATCCTAGTCTCAGAATTTGAACGCCTTAGAGCAGAGGTGTCAAAACACAAGGCCTATGGACTGGATCCACCCCGCAGTGGGGTCAAATCGACCTGCGGGGCCATCCTGGAAAATGTAAGCAGCCGGCCTGCGTCTGTTGTGGCCCACCAGCTGCTGACAGATCTGTCAGCAGGGTCGTACAGTAGGAAGGAGGTTGGGGAGGAACCTGGCCCAGTCTTGGAGGCTGAGGAGGGCTCGGACGAGGGCTCTGCATCAGAGACAAAGATGGGGCTAGGCCAGGCTGGCAGTCATTCGCTGCCTTCAGACTTAGACAGCAGTGAGGCAGGGGAGCTTCTGGAACTGGTTCCTAGCCTGCGCATGTGCAGAGCTACCAGTTGACAAGAACAATTGAGAAAGCAGGGTCGACTCAGGAGTAAGGTCATACCTTGGAGATGATTGACCCCTCCCAGGGGTGGGATTTTACCGGTTCTGTCCACCTCTGTAGAGCCGGTAGCTCTGAAGAGCAGCAGACAGAGAACATACATAGAACCAGTTCTATATCTGCTGCTGTTTTGGTCCACCTGCCCACCCGGGCTCTTAGCTGACCTTTATTTCCTGCTTTTTCAACCGCAGCTGCTTTGCGCGACACAGCTGCGGTTGAAAAAGCAGGAAAAAAGGGCTTGTTCAACCGTTGCGCTCCTGCGTGCAGCGCTGCTCAGCTGTCCAGGCAGCAAGCTGACAATGATATACGAATGTGAATATCATGCGAAGCGCACATACACACGCAAAACGTAAAATCACTGAACCGGTAGTTACACTGGTCGGATCCTACCCCTGGCCCCTCCCATGTGACATAGAAGAAGAGCAAACAGGATGTGAGCTTTTATAGGAAGCAGTTAGTTCATCTGATCGATTCAAGCTTTGAAAAGTCCTATTTGACTCTGTGTCAAGTTTGGCCTTGCCCTGCGCTTGGCAATTTGTTCTCTGGCAGCTTTCCAAGTGTGATAAGGTGGGTGTTTATAAACATTGCCATGAAAGACTGTGAAGCCTTGCAGGCTGTGAATGAATGTAATTCAATGAAAGATGTTTTGTCAGAACCAAGTTTGTGTTTTATGCTTTCTAAGGAAGCCTAGGTCAGAACAGTTTCGCTTCGGCCCAGTCTACCCAATGCGAAGAGGAAACATGCCAGTGTCAACTCATAAAATATTTCTATTTCTATAGAGTTGCCAACAGAGAGGGAGTGGGAGCAGTGTAGCTGCTTGCAAAGCCAAAACTGCATTCCATAAATGTTTTCATAGATAATTTCCAGGCAACCAAAGTTCCTACCGTGCAAAATTCTAACTGGAGAGCATGATTGATGACTCTTGGATATGGATGTGTTCCATTGGAGAATATGAATTATGATACACCCAGGGGGTGGGGGAAAACCAGGGTCAAGGGTGACAATGAATGATGTGTTGCAAGAGTCGGCTACACCCAGGCAGTGTTGGACATATTAACTCCCAATAAGTCCTTTTGAATGCCGGAATCCTGACAGCCAGTAGTTTGGGGACTGGTGTCAAGCTGGGCACAGCCACCCAGATGGTCATACCCATCCCATTGGCCATGCACACACACCCCAGACCCCTCCAGGTCAACCACAGCCCTGATACGTCCCTCAGTGAAATTGAGTTTGACCCCCCTGCCTTAGAGGTTCCATCCTTCCATCCTAAGGAGGCCAGTTTTGCATTCCATCCTCAGCTGGGTGACCTGAGGCCATCCTGGGCTCTCAAGACCAGCCTCTCCATGGAGTTATTGTAGTGGGGAACATCAAAGGGCAGAGCTGTGCTTGCTGCCTAGATCTCCTGTTCAGAAAGGATTCATGTAAAACGATCCGTCAAATGCAAACTAAATCTATCCCTTCCTTTTTCCGTAGGAATTCTTGTGACGTAGCCAACAAGGCCTCAAGCACGTTTGACCATGTCTGGCAGGCAACGGTCCGACAGCTTTTCACTCTGGCACTTGCAGCAAAAGCCTAATGGGAAAGAATCCCTGATGATTTACAATCCTGAGTGATCTTTTTAACAGTCATCCTAACAGTTTTTAGCCATTGGTCCAAAAAGGCTGAGCAACTATTTTTCCATGTTAGTTGTAACAGAATGGAGAATGTGTTTTGCTTAAGCAATTGCTTAAAATCCCTGTCGTGAAGTGATTGTAATCTTGTGAAGTATGTACATCTGGGGAGTCACACAACCACAATGGAGCCCAGAATTTATGTTGCTAAGTTGTCATTGGTTAAGTGAGTTTTGCACCATTTTACGAACTTTCTTGCCACTGTTGTAAAGTGAATCCCTACAGTTGTTAAGCGAGTAACACAATTGTTAAGTGAGTCCGGCTTTCCCTGTTGACTTTGCTTGCCAGAAGGTCACAAAAGGGGATCCTGTAACCCATAAGTGCGGAAAATTTTGTCATGAATCACCTTTTTTCAATGCCATTGTAACTTCAAATGGTCACTAAATGAACTGTTGTAAATCAAGGACTACCTGTAGATCAGCGGTGTCAAACTCACATCATTATGGAGGCATCACATGACGTATCATGACTTTTTTCCCCCTTTGCTAAACCAGGCATGCGCGTGGTCAGTGCCTAACACATCCGGCCCACAGGCCGGGAGTTTGACATCCCTGCTGCAGATAGTTCAATTCTAATATTTCGTGAATGCCCCATGTAATCTTGATACCTAATCAGGACTCTTTCTCGGAACCCAGAAAGCCTTTCTCGCCTCCCCCTAAAACTGTGTTGTAAAGTTGGACTTCTATTTAGCAATGCTGGGAAGAATAGAATAGGATAGAATATGGAATGGAACGGAACAGAACAGAATTGGAAGGGACCTTGGAGGTCTTCTAGTCCAGCCCCCTGCTCAAGCAGAAGAACCTATACCATTTCAGACAAGTAGCTGTCCAGTCTCTTCTTAAAAACCTCCAGGGATGGAGCACCTACAACTTTTGAAGGCAAAGCTGTTCCACTGGTTGATTGTCCTCACTGTTAGGAAGTTTTTCCTTAATTCCAGGTTGATTAGTTTCCATCCATTGTTTCTTGTCCTGCTCTCTGGTGCTTTGGAGAATAATTTGACCCCCCTCTTCTTTGTGGCAGCCCCTCAAGTACTTGAATATTTCTGCCCTTGCACTTAACACGTCCCTAGGCTGCACTTGGTTGCCTCCTCAAGACCTTCCAAACATTCACCACACTCTTCTATCTTGCAGCATCACCAAAGAGAGAACCGAGGTTATAATCCAAGGGACTTCCAGCTCGGATCCCAATGATCCTGATGCAGTTTGGGAAGAATATGAATTCAAGTGTAAACCCGGGAATCTGCAGAGGCGGCCCTGCCTAATCAGCCCCTACCATTATCGCCTGGATTGGCTCATGTGGTTTGCCGCTTTCCAGGTGAGTATCTGTTGTGGTTCGCTGGCAGCCAGTGTGGACAGCAAAGGTATTGGACAGTGAGGACAAAAGGAACCAGTCAAGGCGAGGGCTTGGACGAGGGTCCCGTGTCCGATGCAGGAATAGAAACATCTGGGAGTAGGGTGCTGCCTTTGAAGTCTGGCAGCAGAGAGGCAGAGGAACAAGGGGAGCCTGTTCCCAGTGCATGTATGCGCAGAGCTGCCAGAAGGCAAGAGCAGCTGAAGCAGAAGGGGCGACTGGGAAATAAGGCTGGGAGGTGATTGTAACAAAGAGCTTTGGAGGAAGCAAAGCAGTTTAGTAATTTCCAAGTCCATCTTGAAGCTCTGTACTCTGGTCAGTTTTTTCTAGGTTTTTGTGTTGGTTTATGTTAATCCTTAATTGAATGTCTGTTTTTTGGCAGCATTCTACAGCACTGAGAAGCATGCTCTTATCTGGAGGAACTGTGTCTAGTTAATTTTGGCTGGAAACACACATAATTCCCAGCATCACATTAAAATAGTTTTACTTTTAAAATCAGTTTGTGTTTTATTCAGTTTGATGAAGCCTGGGTCAGAACACATATTCTTGCTGAGCGGGCTTGACTCGAAAAACAGTCGGGCCAACTGGGTATCTGATGCTTAAATTAGACCAGCATTGTTTCCCCAGGATTGCGATAAGATTTGTGATCTGATTCCCCTATCCAGGCTGCTCCAGAGAGACACTGTTTGAGCTATTTAAGAGGCCTGTCTAAACAGTGCCATCCATCCCAGATGCTGAAGAACTGCCCAGGGTGAAATCTTGTGACTGCAGAAAAAGGTTGTGAGGTGTTTAGCTCCTTCCTAATTTTTTTTAAATAATTTCTTATGTTTGTCTAACTACTTGGTTTCTGTGTTTATTGTGTTTTTCTAAGTCAGAAATCTCCAAACTTGACAACTTTAAGACTTGTGGACTTCAACTCCCAGAATTCTCCAGCCAGCATAGCTGGGAGTTGAAGTCCACAAGTTTTAAAGTTGCCATGTTTGAGGATCCCTATTCTAAGTAGAGAGACTAGCAGTTTATTAAAAAAGATCTTCATTCTGCTTTGTTTCTGATATTCTAGCTTTAGCTTTTGCAAAGTTCTTCCCCTGAATATTGAAATGAAGCAAACTTTTTAAAGTTTTCAGCACTTTGGATTAAGGGTGTGTGTGGTGGTTTCCCAATTATTCTCTGGAGCCATTGTTTCCAGTGGAATATATTCCTAATGCTTAATAGCAGCAGCACTTAGACTTATATACCGCTTCACTGTGCTTTTACAGCCCTCTCTAAGTGGTTTACAGAGTCGGCCTCTTGCCCCCAACAATCTAGGTCCTCATTTTACCAATCTCAGAAGGATGGAAGGCTGAGTCAATCTTGAGCCAGTGAGAATCAAACTGCCAAATTTCAGGCAGCCTCCAGTCAGCAGAAGTACTGCATTCTAATCACAGCGGCACCACAGCTCTTAAGTTGTAGAGTCTTCTCCTCCCTCTCCTCCTCCTATTATCATCATCATCATTATTATTGTTGTTGTTGTTGTTGTCATCTTTCCAACGCAGGTGAGAAAATTGAAATGGGTTTATGACACAATAGAATCAATTAACAAATAAGGGAAAAACAAGAATTAAAACATGGACTTCCGGTTTGGGTCTCTTCAGGAACAGACCAAAATCTGCAATCGTGCGCAGTTTCGATCTGTGCTCGCCACAGGAGCCTTTGGATCCTTTGGATTCGGGGCTGAAGCCACCCCACAGAGGTGGTGAAGAGGGGGGAGATTGCTCGCTGAGGGGAGGGGAGCTGCATCTTTTCTCCTTGACTGGTCTAAAGTCCCTTCCCCGAAGGCGGTTGCGGTGGTGGTCAGAAATGGCCACCTCAAAGAAGAACCCGACTGGGTAAGATTGTGCAGGAGGAAGACAAAGACAAGGACAGACCGGGCTAAACAACAGAGAACATCTAAGCAAGGTACCCTGAATGTAAAAGTACCTAGAGGGATACTTCTTAAGGAAGATCTTTAAGCGGCGAAGGAGAAAGAAAAGGAGGTTAAAAACCCTTTTTTTACCTTTATATTGACAATTACAAATGGAATGGAAAGAAACTTATCTTAATCTATTTTGACACTAATAGGCAATCTTAAGCTGAAATCTAAGTGTCAAAAGGAGAATAAAGATTTTTTCTTGGTCATTTTAAAGCCCTAAAAAGGAGAAGAGTGGAGGCTAAAGGGTGGGACTTGGAATAATGGAAAAATGGAGTGCCACCTGGAAAAATAAAGAGGATTAACAGCGAAACTTTGAAAAGACTCCTGAGGATACATTGTAACTGAAACCTTATTAAAAGATAGAGTAGCCCACAGAAAGGAAAAGTAAAGGAAAGAAACAAGAAGGAACAGTCTGGGATCATTTGGTGATATTAAAAAAAAGGTTCTGGCATTGTTTTTTTTCTTTCTTTTTCTGTTTTTTACTTAAAGTCAATCGGGTGGTTGTTCAAAAGTGTTTAAAATGCCATCACTCCTGGAGGAATTGAAGATGAGTCTTAAAAAACAGAAAGAAGATGCAGAAAGGGGAGGAAGATCCTTTGGCTTCGTATTTGAATTTTTTGAAATGGAGATCCTGAACTATGAAAAGCAAAAGGAAAAGCTTCAAGAGCAAGAAGAAGGGCAGGACAAAGAAGAAGCCATTTTCAATGATCAAATAATGCAAAGTATAAGGGGAAAAAGTAAGGGGAAAAAGGGGGAAAGGAGTTAAAAGTTTGAGATCAAAGGGAACAGCCAAAAAGAAAAATAGTCTGAAAAAAAAGGAGAAGCAGAAAAGAAAACTACAGAAGGGAAAATTAGAGAAGAGTATAAAAAAGGGATGAGAAAAAAGGAGGAAAGATGGAAAGGGAAAGAACTTATGAGGGACAAAAACAGGAAATAAAGAAAAAGGGGAAATGTACTAGGATTAAAGGTATTTGTTCAGCTAGAAAACACAGACAATGGTTAAATTAAGTTAAAAGTGAGGATTCTGCAAAGGTACAAAAGATAGTGTTGTGACAGTAGAATACTGTAATGAGTTAGAAATGAAATAAGTAAATAATCTATGAGATAAAACTGTATTGTTATGTAATGGTATGTTTATTTATAATTTATGCAACAATAAAAAAGAGAGGGAAACATTGCAATTGTTTCTAAAGATTGATAAAATATTGAAAAGAAATGTGAAAGATTTATAAGGACATTTATACCAGTTATTCAAATAAATTTGAATAGTTATTTTGCTTATTAATAGTAAATAATTTATAAGATAAAACTGTATGACTATCCAATGGTATGCTTATTAACAGTTAAGTAATAACGAAGAAGGGAGGGAAACATTTCAATTGTTCTCAAAGATTGATAGATATATATTTGTTTTCTGAGGTTTTTGTGGGTATTTGTATGTGGATCTTTGGTTATTCGGGTTTTCTCCCGCATAAAATTGGAAGTGTCTTGGCGACGTTTTGATGAAATCTCATTCGTCATCTTCAGGCTTGTGTCTTCGGCTTTGTGCTTCTCGAAGTAATGTGAGCTTGCAGCTGATTCTTCCTTTTAACGCAGACCAGAAGCCGTACTGCAGCTACATTATTACCTGCCTCAAACCTCTCCGACCCATACATGAAATGAACGGACGCCCACCATGAAGATGTGGCACAACCACAAACACGAAGCCAAACAGCAGGATCACAGCTCACCAGCTCAAATCCCCCAGCAACTAAGACTAACCTGAGCACAACCAAGTCCCCACCTGAACAGAACACACCCCCAGCCAATCAGAACACAGCCAAGCCCCCACCTAATCAAGTCGCACCCCACTGGCAGTTAAAAGGAAGAAGCAGCTGCAAGCTCACATTACTCCGAGAAGCACAAAGCCGAAGACACAAGCCACGACACTTCCAATTTTACACGGGAGAAAACCCGGATAACCAAAGATCCATATATAGATATAGATATAGATATAGATATAGATATAGATATAGATATA
>BLBF01000097.1:4430285-4444723 GCA_015471245.1 Laticauda colubrina
TTATCTTCGTTTCCTTCCCTTTTTATTTCCCTTTCCTTTTTATCTTCCTTCCTTTCCCTTTTTATTTTCCTTTCCTTTTTATCTTGTTTCCTTCCCTTTTTATTTCCCTTTCCTTTTTATCTTCCTTCCCTTCCCTTCCCTTTCCTTTCAGATAAGGCGAGACCAGGCTCAAAAACAGTAACTGTGAGAGGGACCTTGCAGTCCTAGTGGATGATCACTTGATCATATGAGCCAGCAGTGTGGGGCAGCTGCCAAAAAAGCTAACACAATCCTGGGTTGAGTAAACAGAGGCACAGAATCAAAATCATGTGAAGTATTCGTGCCACTTTATAAATCCTTAGTAAGGCCACCCCTGGAATACTGCATCCAGTTTTGTTGACCACATTACAAAAAAGATGTTGAGACTTTGGAAAAAGTGCAGAGAAGAGCAACTAAGATGATCAAAGGCCTGGAGACTAAACCATATGAAGAACGGTTACAGGATTTGGGTTTGGCTAGTTTAAAGAAAAGAAGAATTAAGGTGACATGATGGCACTATTCCAGGATTTGAGGGGTTGCCACAAAGAAGAGGAACTCAAATTATTCTCCAAACCATCAGAAGACAAGGCAAGAAACAATGATTGGAAACTAACCAAAGAGAGAAGCAACCTGGAATTAAGGAGAAACTTCCTAAGAGGGAGGACAATTAACCAGTGGAACAGCTTGACTCTGGAAATCATGGGCACTCCATCACTGGAGGTTTTAAAGAAGAGACTGGACAGTCATTGGTCTGAGATAGCATAGCTTCTCCTGCTTGATCAGGGGGCTGGACTAGAAGACCTCCAAGGTCCCTTCCAGTTCTTATTCTATTCCATTCCATTCTATTTCTTTGCTGTCAGCGTTCCTCCACAGAGGCAGGGGCTGCTCCAATTCCTTCCTCTCTATCTTCATTTTGACCTTTTCTCCAGAGATGCCCACAGATTTTTTTTTAAAAAAGGCACAATAAAGGTAGTTCTCAACTTATGACCATAATTGAGTCCAAAATGTCTATTGTTAAGTGAACTTTGCTCCATTTTATGATCTTTCTTGCCACAGTTGTTGAGTCACTGCAATTGTTAACATGGTTGTTAAGTGGATCTGGCTACTCTGTGGACTTTGCTTGTCCATGGTCACAAAAGGGGGACATATGACCACAGGACACTGAGATCATCATAAATATGAATCAAATGCCAAGCATCTGAATTTGATCTACAATTTTCATGGGGAGATTGCAACAGACATAAGTGTGAAAAACATAATTCACTGTTTTTTGTGCTGTTGTAACTTTGAACAGTTGCTAAATGAACTGTCGTAAGTCGAGAACTACCTGCATTATCTCAAGTTCAGCCCCACCATCTATGGGACAGGTTGAGTGGTGCGGTAGCCTAGAGGTGGAGCTCTCATCTCACAATCAGGAGGCTATGAGTTCAATTCTAAGGAGAGGCAAGTGTTTCTCTTCTCTGGGCCCAGTGAGAATATATCTGCTGAATAAAACTCTGCTCTGGCAACAGGAAAAGCATCCAGCCAGGAAACACCCTGCTAATTCCATTCAGTTGCCCAAACTCCACCTCGTAAAGAATTATGGGGTCATTAAAAAAAGATGATCTATGGGGCAGGGCAGGTTGAATAGTTCCTCCAAGGACCGACCCTCTAAAAGCCGGGCGCTGGGTGTGTCTTGCCCTATTTGGCACCAATTTCTGGAGAAAATACAATTTGCTGTGTTTTGTGGAATGAGGAAGAAATGGTAGGAGAGGAGCAGACCTTGGTTCTCATTGCAACGTTTCTGCTTCTTGCAGGTGGGTTCGGGGAGAGCATTTCAGGTACAAGTTCAGCCGGCCAGGTGGGCAGCACGCCCAGCAGCAGAGATGGTGGATCCGTAAGAGGCTTGGGCCCTACTTCCCGCCCGTCAACCTTAAAGGACTGAAGAAGTTTTTCAAGGCTCGAAACTGGCCGGACCCAAAGCAGAATTGAGCTTGGAGATCTAGAATTACCCCCTGTTTTGTCTTTGGCCTTTCTTTGAGTTGTGTGAATTCTCTGCTCTGTTGTCAATATTTCACAGCAGAGACAACCCCCCAGCACTCTCTCAAGCCCACCAGGCCAGGGATAAAAATCTTGCGGTTTCTTTTCTACATTTAGGGGAGTTGAGGCCACAAAGGATGCTCAGAGCATGACTTGGAAATGAATGGGAAGAAAAATGAAAACACTGCCCATGAGTAGGTTTTAGCATCTCTTACCATCCTGATTAGCCTAAGAAAAGGGACCTTTCCAAAAATCAGCCAGGTGCAGACACACAAAATGCGATAATTAGATGTTAATATAGTTAACAGACCCCGAATGTTGGCATGTTAAATAGTTAACAGGCCCCGAATGTTAGCAAAATTAGCAACATGAAGGGAGGTAATCTTTGTGATGAGAGGGAGAGCAACGAGTTGTTCAGAAGATGGAGGATTTTTCCTTAAAAAGGCACTGAATTAATCTGACATCTGTCTAGGGCGGTTGAATGTTTAATTTGAGAGCTGGAGTAATTACACAGAAATTGTCATATTAGGCGTACCATTTAAATGAAGGTTAGTGCTGTCCAAGACCCAACAACTTATTTTCCACCCATCAACTTTTGGAAGAATGAGACACCCCCACACACACCTTATAAAAATTAGGTTGTGAAAATCTGGATTCAGGGATCCCAAAGTCTGTTGGTTCAACTGATTTCTGCCTGAAGTCAGCTTTATCCTTCAAGCGCCATCATACCTTTCATACAAAGCCATAGATGCAAAATTGAAATTAAACGCAAAAAAGGCTAAAACCTCCTGAGATTTCATGGGGTTGCATAAAGATCTACTGAGAGGTTGCTCGGCTCAGGAATTTTGGCCAAGCTACTTTGCACACAAGTGACAAGAGAAGTTAAATCCTGTTACGGTAGGATTTAATTTTATTTTTAGGTCGTTGGGCACCACCTAGTGTTGATGTTGTTTCTATATCAGCAGGAGAGTAACTACTGTAAGAGGGTGAAGAGATATTTCTTTTCTGCCCCCTCCTTTCCTTGTCTTATTTTTTTTCCTTCTGATATCTTTCCCCTCTTTCTCCAGCACAGCCTCTGGGGAAACGAGGCAGCTCCCACCAATAATCTCTTGCAAAAGGCAATTTAAATCTAGTTGAGGGCTGCTGGTCAACCAATTAATACTTGGTTTGTGAGTACAACCAAAAACCATTGGGGTTTTTTAGTATTTTTATTTGGCATCTGCTTATATTTGAGCACAGTACAAGACCAATTCTTGGGAAACTTAAGATAAACCAGCCTTTTTTAAAAAAAAAAATCTTCATTTTAGAACAAGCAGCATTAAAATTCACCCTTAATGTCCAGATTCACAGAAAATGCTTTTTAAAAATCTTCTACTTCTAACAGTGGTCAAAATTAGAAGGAATTTTTCCCAGGGATTGTCTACATTCTGCCTATTATGTATTTTTAGATCTAATGGGTATCTGGCTCCCCTTGCAAGGGGACTAAATGGTACACAAGGACCAATCCCACTTAAAATCTTCATATCTAGAAAATCTGTTTCACATGAAAAAAAAAGTTGTCATTCTTTTCTAATAACATTTCCCTCTGATTAATACACCATAAACTTTATTAAACCGAAACAAGCGAGAAGGTCAAATCTACAAGTCTAATTAAAGCTATTTGTCTTCATTGCTTCATTGAAATTGCAGGCAGGAAATTCTATCTACAGGAATGAAGAAGAATGGATGGCAATTAATTGGCCAGTGACTTCTAATCCATGCAACTTCCAGCTCCAAACAAATTAAATCCACAAATCCATTTTCCTTTATAGTCCTATTTGTGAGGGGTTATTTTTATATTAAAAATGAAGGTTCTCCTTCCTCTCCCCGCACTATGGCAGAGTCCGCTTAAAAGGTTTTTTTTTTGTTTGATTCCTCATTTTTCTGTTTCGGTGTTCATTGCATAAAGCCATTTCCAGGTCATGTCACTCCAGAGTGCTTTTTTTTCCAGCTGGAATAGTCAAAGGAAATGCTCCTCCATCCAGTCTGTTGGGTCAAATCTTTCCAAATTTCTTTGCCAAGGTCTTATCTGCAGCAGGGGGACGGGGAGTGTTGATGGGTGAGTGGGCAGAATCTAGCATGATCTGGAGAAGTCTCTATCAACAGAGATGCCCTGAAATCATTCGAGATGGGAAAGCTAAACGTGAATATTTCCTCTGCTGCAACTTGGCCCAAATTAAGCAAGTGTATTTTCATACTTTTTCTCACCTCCCCTATCCTCTCTGTAAATTTAAATCCAAGGATCTTCTCTGATGGAAGAAGTAGGAATCCTGGCCTCATCCAATGTGCCCTATCATCCACTACTGTTAATCCCTCCTTTTTAATCCCATTGAGTCAGTTATTGAGCAACTGGCATCGTCTCTGCAGTTTTCTGGGTATGATTTCAGCAACCTACAAGGATGAAAACCAACACATCAGACATCAATTGATGGGCAATCAGAGAGCGGCTATGCAGGAATTTGGTTCTGGCCCCTTGAAAGTGGTAGGAGAGGGAAAATGATGGTTGCTTGGTCCTGGGAAAAGGTGAGAAGGAGACTCAAAGCTGCCGCAGGAATCTTTAAAAGACTTTATTGAGAAAAATCAGCTGTGAACAAACTTACAGCTTTAGAAGGATAGTCCACTCCAGAGAGATGAGCCCAAACTCTGGGAAAGCCTTCTAAAAATTAATTCAGGAGGAAATTGGGCTGTTGGTCCAACCTCTGAGTTTGGCTATTTGCTTGCAAATGTTTCATCACCATTTAAGAAGACATTATCAGTTTACCTTGAAGTGTGCTCATCTGTCAGAACACTGGCCTTTAAATACCTTTTTATATGATGCAAATTAGCATAGATGTTTGTTCGGCTACTTCTGAATCGTGGTCTGACTTGGCTGGCTGTTGTTACTCAGACATGGTCTTTACCATCTATCTGTATCTCCTTGAATGGTGACAAAAATATTTGCAACCAAATTGCAGAGCTCAGACCAACCTGTCCAAGCTAGTTATATCCAAATATATTAATTCAGGAGGAAGCTGGGCTTGGAGTCAGTCTTACACCCCTTGTCCGCCATCCCTCCCCTCCTTTGGAATCCTCACCTGGTTCTGATGTACTAGCAAGGAGAAATTACACTTTTTGGAGAGGGAGAGATTAGAAGAGTGCACCCAGGCACAAAATGGGGAATGCACATGGAAAGGAAGATCTTCGCTCCTATCGTTTCAGTGAAACGGATTATGGCCTTGCCAAGAATATTTAAAAAAAACAAAAAACAAACCCAAACTGGGTAACTCTGCTTGAGGGTCTTTCACAGAGAAGAAGGGATTGACTTGTTCTTCAAAGCACCTGAGGGCAGGACAAGAAGCAGAGTTGTGAGTGCTCCATTGCTGGAGGTTTTCAAAAGTAGCCTAGACAACCATTTAAAACTGAGATTGGGATGGAAGAATCCCCCCCCCCCCAGCACATCTGTAATAGCCCTTACTGACTAAACTTGTGGAGTAGGGACAAAAACAAAGCAACTGGAAAAATCCAAAGAGTTACCTGGGCAGAACTTAGATTTCAAATCCAGATTTGTTTGGGGCAAAGTTTGTTTCCTACTTCCTGGATATCTTGGGGGCCTAAATGATTGACCCAAATGCAACTTTTCGCAAGGTGACGGTTTGGACTGTGTCAACTTCCAGGCAACAAGACAGAAGTTGAAGTTGTTGGTTTGAGCTCCAAGCTTGGCGGTTTGGTTGCAAACGTTTCATCCCCACTTGAGGAGACATCTTCAGTGAGCTTTGGATTGTGCTTGTCTGGGGGATCCCTGGCCTTTAAATACCTCACTGAATCCTGGTCTGATTTCAGGTTGTGTGACTGACCAGCTGTAGTTACTGAGTTCTTAAAGTCCTTGGCTTTAAGCACCCTCTGTGTGATGTAAATTGGCGAGTTAAAGGCTGGTGCTCTCCCAGACAAGCACAATCCAAAGTGCACTGAAGATGTCGCCTCGAATGGGGTTGAAACATTTGCACCAAATCACAGAGATCAGTGCTCAAACCAACTACTTAACTAACAACCTGAGCTACTAATATTCAAATACTTTTCAACAGAAGTTTAACCTTGGCAGAAGCCTCATCTCTAGAGGTGGCATTTGGCAGGTTCTGATCAGTTTTGGAGAATCAGTAGCAGAAAAATTGAGTAGTTCAGAGAACCGGCAAATACCCCCTCTGATTGGCCCCATCCCCATCTTTTTTCTGCCACCCACGAGTCCCAGCTGATTGGCCGGGTCTTCTTTGGTTGCCCTGCAGAGGAGAATGGAGCTGGAAAGCAGGTTGGTAGGGTGGGGAAGGAATGGGATTTTGCATCATAATCTTCCCCTGCCATGCCCACCAAGCCACGACCACAGAACTGGTAGTAAAAAAAAATTGAATCCTGTCACTGCTCAGCCCCATCTCATTCTCTGCAACATCCCAGTAGGTCAGGAGCTCCAGCCAGCCAGAGAGTCGGGCAGGTAGGTCTCGGCAATGATCCTCATGATTGCAGCATTAGAAGAAATATCCTATCTGGTTCAGTTCCAAGCTGGGAGAAAGATACTGGAGACAAAATGGAGGCTGGAGGCTGATTGGGAAAAGGGTCTATTTATTGATGAAGCAGAACCACCAAGCATGTGTGGTTCTGGGCAGTTGACCATATGGAGTTGAGAGAGGGGTGGGTTTATACCTTCTCTTGGGCTTGGAACATGAGCTTCCTGTTCCTGTGCAAGAACATGTATTCTACTGGCTGTTGTCAGATTCCTATGGGATCATGTAGGGGTCATAGCTGGCTCTATAGGCAAAGTACAAATCCTCGGTGTTTGAGCTAAGTTTGGTTGAAGTTTCTGAGGATGATGCAATGAAGGGGTGTTGGGCAATTCCTATTGTGGCTGAGGGCTAATCCTACCTTTGTTGGATCTTGGGTGAGGGTATTTGCTTATGAATAGGAGTATCCATCTCTTTATCTCTTAAGTGCTGACATCTGCTGTGGGCTATTAAGGAAGGCGGCGGCTGCTTTCCAAGAACATGTTTCTCCATTTCTCATCCAGGGAAATATAATATTCTGCCTTTTTCATATTTCTCAAAATAGTTCATTCTTTTAGGAGAGGGATGGGTGCTAACTTTCTACAGCAACAAATATTTGGAGCAGCCCATCTCTTCAGTTTCCTCTTTCTTTTTTAAATAATCAAAATAAATTAGCTGATTTATCCTGGATAATTCATCTCATGACCTAGAATTTAGCTGCACCCTAAAAGCTAGCCCTGTGTTTTCATAAAGGTACAAAGTCTTTGTGCCCAGACACAGAAAGCGCTTTCTTGGGGGCACATACGCACCTTGTGAAAAACAAATGCCCACAAATTGCCTTATTCAGCCACCCTTTGCCGGGGGTCTTGCCTTCTGCAGCTGTATTTCTAGCGCTTTATTCATCCTGGGCTGGAAAAGCCCAATGCAACCCCTTTGCTGCAGCTGCAATGGTATCATTAGGTATTAACATATTTGCATTTCAATGAGGCCCAGTTGATATTTAAAGGGACAGCTGCCTTGCCCTGTTTACAGGGGAAGAGGCCAAGGGAGTTTGTGTGTGGTTGTTGTTTTTTTCCTTCTCTCTTTTTTTTCCCTTCAGAGAACATTTGCTACTGTTTTTCAAGCAGTTACTCACACTCACACATTTTCTTTTTAGTGCAACCAACTCCTGCTGCTGCCAAGAATAATTGGGGAGTGGGGAGAGAGTTATGAAACTCCCCGCCCAAAGGAAAATAACAACAACAACTATAAAAGAGTCATCAGTAACTTGGTTGTGTCCTCAGTTCTTTCAGAGTCAGCTTTGCAGCTGGATGGAGAGGTGGGGGGCAGGAGGGGAGAATGCGACACAACAGCAATTGAATAAGGCAGGCTGAGAAAATTCCAGGAGTTTGATCCAAAGATGGCTAGAGGTTAGCAGCAAGGAGATGTGAGATAATCCTCCATTTTCCAAAACACCTCACACACCATTTTGCCTCCACAAAACATGGCACGGGTCTAATTCAAAATCTCGGCTTCTTTTCCCCTTAGAATAGAATAGAGCTGGAAGGGACTTTGGAGGTCTTCTAGTCCAGCCCCCTGCTCCAGCAGGAGAACCTATATTTCAGATAAGTGACTGTGCAGTCTCTTCTTAAAAACCTCCAGCGATGAAGCACCCAGAATTTCTGCTGGCAGGCAGTTCCACTGGTTAACTGTCCTCACGGTTAGGAAGTTTCTCCACTAATTCCAGGTTGTTTCTCTCCTTGATTATTTTCCATCCGTTGTTTCTTTCTTGCCTTCTGGTGCTTTGGAGAATTAGTTGATCCCCTCTTCTTTGTGGCAGCCCCTCAAATACTGGGATACTGCAACAGTCATAAGTGTGAAAAATGGTCATGAATCACTTCTTCCAGTGCCGTTGCAACTTTGAACGATCACTCAATGAACTTTGCAAATGAAGGACTACCTGTACGCTCATTGTTAAGCCACAAGTGACAAGGAACTGACAGGCATGCCGTCAAGGATGGTTCTTGGATTTCTTTCCCAGAAGGAGGGGTCTGGAACTGTTACATTATCTACAAGTATAAGAAGATTTACATGGACTGATTGAGCTGGAAGGGACCTTGGAAGTCTTCTAGTCCAGCTCAAGTAATAGAACCTATATCATTTCAGATAAGTGATTGTATAGACTCTTCTCAAAAACCTCCAGTGATGGATCACCCACAACCTCTGAAGGAAAACCATCCCACTGATTAATTGTCCTTCCTGTTAGGAAGTTTCTCCTTAATTCCAGGTTGCTTCTCTCCCTGACTAGTTTCCATCCATTTTTTTTTCCTGTCTTGCCTTCTGGTGCTTTGGAGAATAATTTGACCCCCACTTCTTTGTGGCAGCCCCTCAAGTACTGGAAGACTGCTATCATGTCTCCCCTAATTCTTCTTTTCTTTACTCTAGACAGATCCAAATCCTGCAGCCGTTCTTCCTATGGTTTAGTTCCCCAGGCCTTTGATCATCTTAGTCACACTTTTCTCAACTTTTTCCAAAGTCTCTTAACAACTTTTTTTTTGTGTGTGTGTACTATAGTGACCAAAATCAGTTGCAGGATTCCAGCTATCAGTTTTGCTGAAAAGGGAAAGATAAGCCAAATTCAGTGACCGGTAAGGTTTCCCCCAGAAGATAAGCAAAGGTTTGTTGTTTTTCTCCTTTTAAAACCTCCCCAAATGCAGTTCAAAACCATCTGCCAGATACAACCTCAAGCCCCTGGAATGTACACTATTTGGGAGGTTGTTTGCCAGGCAGACATGACCGGAAGCAAACGGATGAAATCACTTTCCAAAGGAAAAAAAAAATAAAATTAGGAGGTTCAATACCCTAGCTAAAAAAAAAAAAAAAAAACAGAAGGAAAGGACCCCTGACTGTATCCCAGGAGCCTCATCCCACCATCCTGCGCACCCTTGAGGGTTAATGCATAATGGGAGGAAGGAACAGCCCCAACTGCTCTCCCTGAATCTTGGAAAGCTTTGCCAGAAGGGCAGCTGTGCCGTCACCTGTTGCTTTCCAAGGCCTGCAGCTGTGCCCGACAACTTTGAACCCAGCCGAGTTAGAAAAACAACATTGCGCAGGCTTGTGCTTAGAATTTGGATCCCTCTTCTTCCCCTGCTAATGGCCACCAGCTCTTGGCATGTGCCAGCCCTGGCTGTGCTCTGAAGGCAGCCTCTGGAGCCCATCGTGTGCGCCCATCTCACAAAGAGCCATTTGTGTCCCAGGAATCTATGGGGCAGGAACCGGGCCTGGCTAGTCTAGGATAGAGAAGGACCAGGGGAGACAGGAGAGCAGCCTTCCAATAGTTGAGGGGCTGCCACACAGAGGAGGAGGAAGGGGGTCAAGCTATTTTCCAAGGCACCTAAAATCCAGACAAGGAATAATGGATGGAAACTGAACAAATTCAACCTGAAAATTAGGAGAAATTTTCTGACAGAGAACAATCAACCAATAGAACAGAAGTTGCCCTCAGAAGTTCTATTTTATTTCTTATTCTATTCTATTTTTATTCTAGTCTATTTCTTATTCTAGTTCTTATTCTAGTTCTTATTCTAGTCTGTTTATTATTCTTTCTTACTCAGTTCTGTTTCTTATTCTAGTCTATTTTTATTCTCGTCTATTACTGTATTCTATTTCTTATTCTAGTCTATTTCTTATTCAATTCTATTTCTTATTCTAGTCTATTTTTATTCTAGTCTAGTTCTTATTCTATTTTAGTTCTTATTCTAGTTCTTATTCTAGTCTAGTTCTTATTCTAGTTCTTATTGAATTCTATATCTTATTCTAGTCTATTTTTATTCTACTTATTCTACTTTATTTCTTATTCTATTCTATTCTATTCTATTCTATTCTATTCTATTCTATTCTATTCTATTCTATTCTATTCTATTCCATGTTCTATTCCCTATACTCCACTTGATAGTACTATACCATACTAACAATAAGCCATAGGCTATGAAGAACAGGTGCAAGATGCATTCATTTAATTGCCTCCACCATTTCCTTGATATTCCTTCTTAATGATCTTGCTATTTATTGGAGGTGGGGGAAAAGGGGAGGGTCACAGAAGGACCCTGCAATAAACCACTGTCTCCACCTTGAAGCCCAACACTCCTCTCTGCCCTGGATGCTAAGAGTTGCAATAAATCCTGTATTCACAAGATCCTCCCCTTCCTTTAACCCAGATCACGGGTACAATTTGTAGGGCAGCTCCTTGATCCTAACAGCCAGGCCTTCTCTTGTCTTTTTTTTTTTTTTTTAAAGGAAGGTTGTTGAAAATTTTCTTACTCCTATTTAAAATGTCCCAAAGCTGCTCTTTTCAGGAGGCAACTGGACTTTCTTGTTTTCTCTTTTGAGGACGTTTCACTTCTCATCCAAGAAGCTTCTTCAGCTCTGACAGGATAATGGGGATTGGAAGGATTTATATTCCTTGCAGACATCTGTTCATTTGCATCCTTTTAGAGGGTCATTGAGGCCACTTTGAGGTTTTTCTGTGTCCTCAGGGTCACCTGAGTGGTGCTCCTGGTTCCTGTAGTATGCTATTTTTTCCTCTGGAAATCCATTCCTACCCCCACACTATTCCAAGGGTGTTTATCCCAAATTGTATAACTAAAACTCTGTAGAGATTCTCAGTTTCCAGGTCATGGTTGTCCCAAAGGGGATTTTTTTTCAGGAGGCAACTGGACTTTCTTCTTTTTTCTTTTGAAGACGTTTTACTTCTCATCCAAGAAGCTTCTTCAGCTCTGCATAGTATAGAATCTCTACAGTCTCATTTAAAATGTTCATCATCCTAACAAAAGCACAGCAGGCAAACATTGGACTGCTAAGAACAGCCCTGCTCCAGATCCTTTGAACATCAGACCAGTTCTGAGCATGGAGAGCTGGTTTCAGAAGTCCTTTTGCCATGAGACGCCTTGTTGACAGACCTCATGGTTTGAGCCATTTCAAATCTTTAAAGGAAAGTTAGATAGAGATGCATTTGGCAAATAAATCTAGAATGAGGCAATTTGCAACAGAAAATAGCCGAGAACCCAACTTACATGGGAGGGCCTTTGCTGGCTAACACCACATCGGCCTGGAATGGGGATGAAGAATTTTCAGCTTCAAAAAGCCAAAAAGCTTTTTAATTTCTTCCCCATTAACACAATCAGGCAAATACTCTTTTAGCCCAATGTCTGGTTCTCAAGAAATGCCCCTGGGGAGGACATTTCCATGAGATTACATCACCAGAAATGCTGATTATACTGTCTAGGAATCTAGAATAAAATCTTCTCTCCACCCCCCCAACCCCCCATTTACTGGCTGGTGTAACATGTTCTTTAATGCAGCTTGAAGAAAAGAAACAAAAGCAGAAGTTGTGGTGGCTTGGAGAAGGTTGTAGTTTAGAGGCTTTGAACCTCTTGGCTGTAACTTGGTTACTGACGAACTGCTGATATGTCAATGAATATTTAGAGAAGATGCAACCATTTAGAGAAGATGCAACCATTAGTGCAAGAAGGTAGGTAGCCTCCAGCACTTACAATCTGTGAAATGTTTAGCTTAGTTTATTGTCATTGCACCACGTACAATGAAATTAAATGCCATCTTCGGTGTAAATTATAAGTATAAAAATAAAACACAAACACGCATCTTTCACATTCAAAACAACTGAATTGAACATCCCTGATGTTGCATTAATATTGCATTATACAGTAGAATTCAATAGAGTTACTGCCCTGGGATAGAAGTTGTTTTTCAGCCTATTATTCTGTACCATCTGCCAGATGGCAATAGTTCAAAAAAAGGGTGCCCAGGATGAGATGGATCTTTGAGAATGTTTTGAGCTTTTTGAAAGCAGTGGGAGCTCTAAAGCTCTTCCAAAGAGGGGAGAGGGCAACCCAAGATCCTCTGGGCAATGACATTAACCCTCTGGGGGGCTTTCCTATCTGCCCCTGTGCAATTGACAAACCATACAGAGGTGCAGTAAGTTAAGATCCTCTCTTCTGTGGTGCAGCGGTAGAAGGTCACCAACAGTTTTTCATTCGGTTTTTGTTTCCTGAGAAGCCTCAGGTAGTATAATCTCTGCTGGGCCCTTTTGACCAGGGCTGCAATGTGAGCCCCCCAGGTCAGGTCCTCTTTTAGGGTAACATTTCTTATTGTCTTATGCCAACTGGACTGCAATTACCCACCTGCTTCATTTATGATATGTATTGTGTCAATGTCTGGTCTTTCTTCTCAGGGAGCAGAACCCCCTAGAAACCCTTTATTCTCATCGTCATTTTCACATCAACTCAGCAAGGTGACTTAGGGTAAGAGAAAGCGGTTAGCCTAAATCAGTGATAGTCAATCTTTTAAGCTTGGTGTGCCAAAAACATGGAAAATGTTTCATTTGACTGCTGGTGTGTCTCTCTCACATAGCCCCAGAACAAAAGAGAGTGCAACAGATGGAAACGAATCAAGGAGAGAAGCAACCTAGAACGAAGGAGAAATTTCCTGACAGAAAAATTAACCAGTGGAACAGCTTCTAGAAGTTGTGGGTGCTGCATCACTGGAGGCTTTCAAGAAAGGACTGGACAGCCATTTATCTAGAATGGTATAGGATCTCCTGCTTGAGCAGGAGGCTGGACCAGAAGATCTCCAAGGTCCCTTCCAATTCTGTTAATAACTATTGATGTGGGGACGACTCCAAAAATAGAAAGAAAACTGAACATTTGTGTGTACGGGTGTTTTTTCTGTATGCATGCCGCCTAGAAAATTAAATAGAATTTTAATTGTCAGGGAGAATTAACTCCTGAGCAAATACAGGAGTAAAACAGTTTCTGATTGGGCTGGGAAAAAGACTATTTGTCCTAAAAGATAGACCAAATAAGGTGTGAAATATGTAAGATCTATTGCCTTGAGCAGGGGGTTGGAATAGAAGACCTCTGGGGTCCCTTCCAGCTCTTTGATGCTGTGTTCTATGTTCATATACATCCATAACACAACAACAGTAAAAAAACAAAGTGCTTTTTTGAAGGGAAAATTGTCACAGAAGTGGTAGAAGTTTTAGTGATAAATAATCACAGAGGTTCCAGTCTTTTTATGCAAAGGGACTTCCCTGGTGGTTAGAATTGGAGGCTCACCACCCGGAAGTGGCTGAGGAGAGAAATTTTTGTCTCCACCGAGACATGAGCTCAGGGTCAGCTGTGAGTGAAGGAGGCCGATCTGTCTCCATCCCTCAAGATTTGATTTCCCCTTGATCCTGCTTCAAGCTGCTGGCCTTGGAGACGTCTCTAAAAACAGACCCCCATCCTGCTAAGTTAGGTTTGATTAATTTCCTAACTTTTAACCCAGCCAAATTTCTTCAAGAAAGGAAACATCAAAGCCAACTTTTAACCCCAAAAGGACTTTTAGTGAATAAGTGACTATGGATTTGGGGGGAAACGGGTTTGTCCATCCGAGTTCTCTTCAGTGAAGGTCCCTTCCAGCTCATTCTATTCTATTCTATTTTCTATTCCATTCCATTCCCATGTTCTATTTTATTCTATTCTTTTCATTCTTTCCTAATTTTCTTCTATTCCATATTCTGTTTTGTTCTATTCCATTTCATATTCTCCTATTCTGTTCTGTTCTATGCTATTCTTTCCTAATTTCATTCTATTCTATTCTTTTCATACTTTCCTTATTCTATTCTATAATTCTATTCTATTCTTTCCAATTCTATTTTTTCTATTCTATTCCCATATTCTGTTCTGTTCCCTTCTATTCTATTCTCTTCCATCCCATCCCATCCCTCTTTTCTATTCTTTTCTATTCTTTTCTATTCTTTTCTATTCTTTTCTATTCTATTCTATTCTATTCTATTCTATTCTATTCTATTCTATT
>BLBF01000097.1:4462525-4488785 GCA_015471245.1 Laticauda colubrina
CTTCCTTCCTTCCTTCCTTCCTTCCTTCCTTCCTTCCTTCCTTCCTTCCTTCCTTCCTTCCCAGTGGCTAGAATGCAGTATTTGCAGGCTAATTCACTGCTCGCTGACAGGACTTTAATCCTGACTGGCTCAAGGTTGACTCAGCCTTCCATCCTTGCAAGGTTGGTGAAATGAGGATCCAGGTTGTAGGGGGCAATAGGCTGACTCCGTAAACTGCTTCGAGAGGGCTATGAAGCACTATGGAGCAGAATATAAGTGCTATTGCTATTTATCTCTTTATCATCCATCCATCCATCCATCCATCCATCCATCCACCTCTCTCTCTCTCTTGCCATGGTGTTTCAGTGGTTAGAGTGCAGTATTGCAGGCTGACTCTGCCCACAGCCAACAGTTTGAATCTTACTAGGCTCAAGGTTGACTCAGACTTCCATCCTTCCTTCCGAGGTTGGTAAAATGAGGACCCAGATTGTTGGGGGGCAAGAGGCTGATTCTGTAAACTGCTTAGAGGAGGCTGGAAAGCACCGTGAAGCTGTATATAAGTCTAAGTGCTATTGCGATGTGTCCCATTGAAAGTGTGTCTCAGAAAAGCTCCAAAGTTTGGGAAACTTTGCTGCTCTTGAGGAGTTGCTCTCTGGCTCACCTCTTCCCCCTCCCTTTCATGCACCTGTGGGAGAGATCAAAGCTCCTCTCTTCAATCTTCACCTGCTTCCGCAGCCAAGTCCTTCTCAGTCTCCAGGTGCTCAGGGAGATCTCTGAAATAAAGGCTATCATTCAACAGATAAACCTCCATCTCTGGGGCTGCTAAGACTTGTTCAGTCCTGGGGTTGGCAGAGACAGATGTTTGCTCTTATCACAAAGGAAATGAGGCTCTTTGAAGCAAAGGCTTGGGTGACCCCCAGCAAGGTGGGCACTGAAATTGGTTATGACGAAGGAAGAACTTGCAGTCAAGACAGGAAATCCTTGAGGTACTACCCCAATTGAGCCCAGAATTTCTGTTGATAAGTGAGATATTTCTTAAGTGAATTTTGCCCCATTTTCTTGCTGCAGTTGTTAAGTGATTCATTTAGAATCACAGAGAGGAAGGGATCAAGCTATTTTCCGAAGGCCAGACAAGAAATAATGGATGGAAAGTGGACAAGGAGAGATTCAACCTGGAAATAAGGAAAAACTTTCTGACAGTGAGAACAATCAACCCATGGAACAGAAGTTGCCCTCAGAAGTTGTGGGAGCTTCATCACTTGAGACTTTCAAGAAGAGATTGGACTCCCATCTGTCAGAAATGGTGTAGGGTCTCCTGCTTGGGCAGGGGGTTGGACTAGATGACCTACAAGGTCCCTTCCATCTCTGTTAATCTGTAATGAGTAACACTACAGTTCTTAGTAACCCGGTTATTCAGTGAATCTGGCTTTCCCGTTGACTTTGCTTGTCAGAAGGTGGCAAAAGGGGATCACAAGACCCCTGAACATTGCAACCATCATAAACATGACCCAGTTGCCAGAATGTCTGAATTTGAATCACATGACCATGGGTATGCTGCAATGGCCATAAAAAAAACACTCATAAGTCACTTTTTTCAATGCCGTTGTAACTTTGAACCATGACTAAACAAACTGTTGTAAGTCAAGGACTACCTGTATGGGCTAGCACAAAGTCATCGAACTGGCTGATAAACCAGTTTTAAATACTGTCATGCCCCTTTTGGAATCTGATTCGGACGGGGAGGCCGAACAGCTGATGGGATGTGTGTGGAAGAAACTTGAGAAGGGCACAGTCTGGCTGGGCAGAACAGGGGAGAGGTAGAGCAAGGTAGAGGTAATTTGGAGGAAGACCCAGGTCCACCCCCTCTTCATCCTAGGGCATGCAGGGAGGAATGGGGAAGGGAGCAATGTGGGTTGTGTGGCTTATAGGGGAGGAAAGGGCCCTGATTTCCTTCATAAGCTGCAGCTGAGAACACACTGTTTAAAAAGGGAAGCTGCGCACAGCAAGTTGTTGGGAGCACAAATGAATTTATCTTGTATCATCGTGGCTTATCTGCACTCCTGGCATCTTTTCAACTGTGTGAGTTTTGCCATGTTTTCAATTTTGAAATTCCTTCTCCTGCCCTGTCAAGCTAATTTTTTTCAGTTTGGTTTGTTTGGGTTTTTAGTTACAGTTTGTATGCATCTTGTTTTGGACTGAATTTTCTACAGTTAAAGGCTTTTCCTGGGAGAGTTTTTCTCCAGCCGAAGGTAACCTGGACATTGGGGGCAAAGTTGGAGATAATAAAGGGATACTTATTGCTTATTTGACTGTGTTGCCTTTGTGCCATATCCCTTTGGGTCATCACAAATACCTTCTGGTATCTACATTTCCCATCTGGTAAAAATTGGACACCTTGAGGCCGATAACCTATTGTTAGATCCATCATCTTTGGTTTGGCGCTGCACTGCCGTGGGCAGGGATAGGAGAAAGCACCAAACGGGTAGCAATAAACTTGCATGCATTCTTGCGTAGGAATTTGGGAGGGGGGATTACAGGTGAGGAAAAGCAGATCACCGTGGAACCGGATCATACCAAGGCATCTTCAAGTACGTTTTTCCTGAGTGTGAAAAGCTGAAACTCCTCGGAAACATCCAGGCAACATCGCATTGGCTGGGTTTGGACTGGTCATGGGGGGTGGAGGGGAGGACAAAACTGAAGGGAATCGTTTTTCTTTTTAGCGCGGAAACTCAGATTTTACTGCAATGAGTATCTCTTAGTAAAAGTGACTTTCACTTCATCCAAATGGAGTCGAAGGTTTTTCTTCCTTAAGGGATCAAACTGGAGCAGGTCTGACACCTATGGAGACTTTTTGCAAATTCAGCCCATGTTGTATGCCACAGTTGATTTCATAGAATTCATACATTTTAGGGGGCAGGAAAATCAATGGCATATTTTGACTGCTGAACACTGACCTCTTTTTGCTAAAACTTCTGAGAGGAATTTACATACTTTGAAAGTTTTGGTTATGGCAAGAAATGCAATAAATAGCAAGGCTGTCAGAAATATTTTTAAAAACTCCCTGCTCTCACAAATGATGCCCCTTCTTTCTGCAGCTATTAGTAGTGACTTTTCAGAGATTATTCAGAGAGAAAGAAACCATCAGAATTAGACAACCATGAAAGTTTACAAGATAGTTGAAACTTTATTATTATGGTCATAGACCAATGCAAATGGACAGTAAAAGCAATAGAAACAATCAAAACAATCAGAATGATGGCTCCAATTTGCCCATCCGTGCAGAGTTAAAATGTGTTGAAAGTAGTGGGCATGTATATCCAATTGGGGACTAAAATGCAAATAGTAATAAAAATAAAAGCAGAATTGGATGGGTTCTATCAAAGTTAAAAAAAATAACAAGGCTAAAATTGATGGAGTCCATAAAAGAAAAGCAAATATCAAATTAATGTACTATATTTAACTGGTGCTATGGTCAGAACATGCCTGTTGAAGTTTACAAACAGCTGCAGAAAAGTCCTTGAACAGACGCTGCCCATAATCTGCTCCCACTGATCAGGAAAAACTCAGCCTAGACCAGGGGTCTCCACCTTTGACAACTTTAAGACTTGCAGACTTAAAGATGTGAATTTTGGGAGTTGAAGTCCACAAGTCTTAAAGTTGCCAAGTTTGGAGACCTCTGGCCTAGATCTTGGGTCTCTATAGGATAGGCAACAGAAGATGGCATGTTCTTGAGTTTCTATCTCAGTGGGGTGAGACGGTCGCTCAAGTAACCTGGAGTCATGCCATGAAGGGCTTTAAACTAAAGGTGATCTCCACACCTTGGATTGCACCCAGAAGCAGATATAACACCCACTTTAATCCTGCCTGTTTCCATCTGAAAGTTTCCATATACTTGGACATATTGAGAGCAATGTAAAGCTTGCCCTGATTCTGAAGGGCCAAAACTGAGGGAGATGGGGGCTGCCTGCATCCCTCAAGTATTTGTCAACCTTGGCAACTATATGTAAAAAAAATGGAGACTTTAAGTTAATTAGATGTAATGCAATTACTTTGAAGATAACTAAGTTTGAATTTTGATAGGCTTCAATAGTAACAGAGTTTGAAGGAAGCTTAGAGACTTTTAATGTTTATAGGAGACCTAGAATGTTTCTGATAAATGGCTATCCAATCTCTTCTTAAAAGCTTCCAGTTATGAAACACCCACAACTTCTGAAGGCAACTTCTGTTTCACTGGTTAATTGTTCTCACTGTCAGAGAATTTCTCCTTAGTTCTAGGTTGGATCTCTCCTTGATAAGTTTCTATCCATTGTTTCTTGTCTGGCCTTCTGATGCTTTAGAAAGTAGGTTGGCCCCCTCTTCCTTGTGGCAGCCCCTCAACTATTGGAAGACTGCTATCCTGTCTCCCCTGGTCCTTCTTTTCACTAGACTATCCATGCCCAGTTCCTGCAACCATTCACTGTATGTTTTAACCTCCAGCCTACTAATCATTCTTGTTCTTCTTCTCTGCACTCTTTCCAGAGTCTCAACATCTTTTTTATAGTGTAGTGACCAAAACTGGATGCAGTACTCTAGGTGTGGTCCTACCAAGGCTTTGTAGAGCAGTACTAGTACTTCACATAATGTTGATTCTATCCCTCTGCTGGCTTTTTTTTTCTGCTGGCACTTCTATTCTTCCGCACCTCTGTGGGTTTTATTCATTACTCAAAATATATTAAGAATAGAGAGATGTATGCCTCTTCTCCAGAGGTGGCATTCAACAGGTTCTGACCAGCTCTGGAGAACCAGTAGTGGACAATTTGAGTAGTTGAGAGGAGAATGGGCAAATCCCACCTCTGATTGGAGATCTCCTTTCCCCTGCCATGCCCACCAAGCCAGGCCCACAGAACTGGGAGTAAATTTTCTATGTGAAATCCTCTTTTCTATATGAATTCAGTCTTATCTCCAGAGGACAAAAGAGAACAATTGCCCAGAGGTCTTTGGGGGGGGGGGCAGCAGGGGGATTTGAGGAGAATGAAGTAGGTCACTCCCAACTTCCTGAAGGACTCCAAAGGGACAACCCCAAACACCAACAGCCGCTCTTCTCCTGTATTTTCTTGGGAAGACCACCAATTTCAGTGGCGTCTGAAGCAACTGGCAGTCCATTTATCATTACGGCCATAAAATCATCATGTAGCCTGATAGACTTAAAAGGACAATTAAAACAAAAGCCATCTTTCCATGAGTACTTTCCTCCTCTCCCCCTGAGCTCCCACCTGTCAAGAGTGGATCAGGAAAGCCCCCAAACATCTGGATAAGTTTCACATCTCTGCTTGTCTGCATATTCTCTTTAATAACTTCATCTATCTTGTTTCCTAGCTCAAGCACACCCAAAAGGGTTTGCTCACCAAATGGGGGTGGATGGCTAGTCCATTTCAACAAGTTTCGCTTCATCAGAGGAAAAATCTACTTGAAGTGTGTTCAAGGCAATGAGATTTGTTTTAATCCCACATGGTGCATGTTAATTAGGGAGATAATGACTAGCGTGGTTCCAACTAGCCTGGGCCTGCCTGGAAAAAATGTTTGCCTGAGGAAGATGGATCAGTGGTGTTTCTCACCTGGCCCTGCAGGGCTGCAGAGATTTGACTTCATGAGATGATTAGAAAAAATGTATTTGTTCATCCGTCATACTTAAAAAAAAGACTTGGAGAGTTAGCTGATGGTCCCAGCTGCAGAATTTAACTCAGGCCATGGATGTCTTCTTGAAGGATAAATATCTGGAAGAATTGAAGTTACTTTATTCAGAATCTGTGCGTTAATTGAGCCACTTCTATTGTACTATGTCCCTTCAGATTCAGGCCAAGGTCTTATGAGTTGCAGACACTCTCCAACAAAATGGATATCCACTTAACTTTATCAAAAAGTCCCTGGCCACTTAACCCAAAACAATGCAACCAATATAAACCATAAAAATAATTACTCTGTCACACATCAAGAATATTTAATTTCCAAGATGACATAGAATAGAAATTATATGGTTAATGATAAATACAATAATGGAATAATATGATGTAGATTGTTGACTAGAATGGTTTGTGAATATAATCAAATGAGAAATGTATAACAATATTACTATGCGCACAAGATATATACATCCAACCAACACAGTGTAAAATTGAAAGATGTTTTTTATTTGTTGCTTTTGTTGTAAAAATAAAAAAAAAACTTTTTATAAAAAAAGATTATTTTATTTTAATTTATTTATTTACTATGTCAAGCAAGTATTAGATAACAGGTATAAGTAGGAATATGATTATGAATACATGAAATGGATACAAATAAAAGGGAACATTAGGACAGGGATGGCAGGCATGCTGGTGTGCTTATTCACACCCCCTTATAGACCTCCTAGGAATGGAGTGAGGTCCATGGTAGACAGTTTAAGGTTAACATTGGGGGTTTGAGGATATAACAACAGAGTCAGGTAGTGCGTTCCAGGCATTGACCACTCAGTTGCTGAAGTCGTATTTCTTGCAATCAAGTTTGGTGTTGAGTTTGTATCTGTTGGTTGCTCTTGTATTGTTGCGGTTGAAGCTGAAGTAGTCATTGACAGGTAGGACATTGCAAGAGATAATTGTATGTACTACACTTAGTTTGGACCAAAGGTGGCATACTTCTAAGTTGTCTAAGCCTAAAATTTCAAGTCTGGTGGCATAAGGTATTCTGTTTCTAGTAGAGAAATATCTCAGAAACCACCAACAGACTACGACAACCAAATGGAATCAGTGTAGCACACAATCCAACTAAAGCCCTTCAAAACTTCCTATGCAAATCAAAAGACCCAGCAACCCCAGAAAACAAAAAACTAGAGACATCTACAACATACAAAGTAAGAATTGCAACAACCACTGTGCAGGACAAACATGGAATAAGGCGATGGTTAGAATGAGGAATCGAAACTGCATCGCCTCAGCCGTTCCAAGGTCAAGCAAACCAATGCAGAACCATCCAGCCTGCAAAGACAGGGACTTTTACCCAAACAATTTGTAGCATCTAATGGGACACTCTTTAATAACCAGGAAGGTGGAGGGGAACAAGGGAAACCTAACCATTTTTTTTGAGCACAAAGATTCCAGATTCAGCTTTGCTTCTTCTGTAACCACTTGGCTTTTAATAAAGTATCCCTTTGGCTAAACATGGGCCTGAGAATCTTTCTTTTCTAACTTACCAAGTTGGAATGATTGACAAAAACAAACGGAACGGAACAGAACAGAATAGGAAGGGACCTTGGAGGTCTTCTTGTCCAAAAAACCTTAGTAAGGCCACACCTAGAGTACTGCATCCAGTTTTGGTCACCACACTATAAAAAAAGATGTTGAGATTCTAGAAAGAGTGCAGAGAAGAGCAACCAGGATGATGAGGGGACTGGAGGCTAAAAGATACGATGAAAGGTTGCAGGAACTGGGCATGGCTAGTCTAGGGAAGAGAAGGACCCAGGGAGACACGATAGCAAACTGTCTTCCAATATTTGAGAGGCTGCCACAGAAAGGAGGAAGGGGATCAAGCTATTTTCTAAAGCACCCGAAGGCCAGACAAGGAATAATGGATGGAAGCTGATCAAGGAGAGATTCAACCTGGACATAAGGAGAAATGTTCTGACATGAGAACAATCAACCAATGGAACAGAAGTTTTGGGAGCTTCATCACTTGAGGCTTTCAAGAAGAGGTTGGACTGCCATCTGTCAGAAATGATGTAGAGTTTCCTGCTTGGGTGGGGGGTTGGACTTGATGACCTACAAGGTCCCTTCCAACTCTGTTAATCTGTTAATCTGTCTGTTAGTCCAGCCCCATGTTCAAGCAGGAGAACCTATAATTCTTCTGAAATTATGCAAACAGCTGGGAAGATGGAGTTGAGGCTTTAGATTGGATTTGTGCTGGAGACAACTTTTCCCCCCTTGGATAAATATATTAACGTAGCATCAATTTGCAAGAGTTAGGTTTTCATGTGTATTCCATCCTTTCCTTGACTTTCTTATGTAACATCCTCCTCACAAACACATGCACACAGAGAGGTTTTTGGGGATGCTGCAGAAAAGATGGAAAGAGGCTGGGGAAAACACCCTTTTAAGTTGTCCACTTGAAATCTGTGATTTGTTGCTTGTAAAACTGCAGTGATTAATTGCAGTTCAGCCTTTTGGTTTCATGTCTTATCATGTTTCTCTTGACAACAAAAGAACATCCAGATTTTCTTCTTAAAAAAGAAAAGACTTCAAAGCCAACAGTTCTTACATGTGAGCAGCACAAACCCAGAGCAGATATTTTAAGGACAATCTGTATGGCATTAATTTCCCTTGATGGAGATTTCTGAGCAGAAATCATAGCATTCTCCAGAAGGTGCAAAAAGCACAGAGAAGAGCAGCTAAGATGATTAAAGGCTTGGAGACTAAAACATATGACAAATGGTTGCAGGATTTGGGCATGGCTAGTCTTTGAGAAAATAAGAATTAGGGGTGACACAGCAATATTCCAGTATTTGAGGAGCTGCCATAAAGAGGAGGGGGTCAACATTTTCCAAAGCACCAAAATACAAGATAAGAAACAATGGATGGAAATTAATCAAAAAGAGAATCAACCTAGAATAAAGGAGAAACATCCTAACAGCAGGACAATTAATCAGTGAAATGATTTTCCTTCAGAAGTTTCCTTCAGGAATGGTGTTTCATCACTGGAGATCTATGGAGGTTCTCAGCCATCCAGGTGCTGGTTGTCCCAAAGGTGCTTTTTCAAGAGGCAACTGGACTTTCTGTGTTTTTTTTTAAAGATGTTTTGCTTCTCATCCACCTCATCTTCAGAGCTGAGAAGCTTCTTGGATGAGGAGCAAAGCATCTTCAAAGAAAAATCAGAAAATCCAGATGCCTCTTGAAAAAAGTTCATCCCTGGAGGTTTTTAAGAAGAGACTGGACGTCCTTGCATCTGAAATGGTACCTAGGGTTTGAGCAGGGATTAGAAGACCTCCAAGGTCCCTTCCATCATCTCTGTTCTGAATTGAATTGAAAGGCTGTTTTTCTCCAGCCCCCTTTTTTTCCTTTCATAGATCAGAGCTGAATCTTTCACATGATCTCCATTTTCAATCTTTACGGTGCCTCCCGCAGGGCTCCAGTGCTTAAAAATCTGGCTTTTATGTATCCAAATGTTGATGGTATGAATTTAGGAGAGCTACTGAGATCCGAGCAAATGTGAATGACTCCTTTGCATATGTGTGTGTGTGTGTGTGTGTGTGTGTGCATGTATATAAAAAAACAAATATATATATATATATATATATATATATATATATATATGTATGTATATGTATATGTATATATATGTATATATATGCATACATACACACAAGTTCCTCTTAAAAGCATTTAGAGCTCAGGTCTGGCTAAACCACCAGGCTGCGTTAAGCCACAGAGAGGGAGCTGGATTGATCGGAAGCAGATTGTTTTTAATTGCTTCAGGGTTCATTTTGCTTTTTTTTTTTTTTTGGTTGTTTCTCTGCTTTGTCTTTTTATGTCCTTCCTCCTCCCCTGCCATGTTTTGTTGATGCTCTGTTAGGACATCAGAAAAGAGAATAGGCCGAATTAACTGGAACTTGGCAACGGAGTTTGTTTTCTGAGCCTTGGACAGAAGCTGTCCCAAGTCTCAAAGGCTTCCGGTGAGCTCAGCCATGGGGGGGATAAACACTGGGGACAGTTTTTGCCTGAGGTCTATGCAAAGCAAAGAACCCACTTCCCAAATAATCTTAATTTCTAAGAATGCCTTGAAGTGAGACACAGGCTCCATAGTTTCCTATGGCTGAGCGAGATCCAACCTGGGACAAGGTTTAATCTTCCAAGCTTTCAGATTTGTGCTGGAGCCCATCCTCAGAGAACATCTACTGGAATATGTGTTTTGCACTATTCTATGAGTTTCCTATGAGTTGCTGTGTTCTGTCCTTGCTCTCACTCTTGTTCTTGTTCCATTCCATAATGGCGCAAGACAGTGGTGGGATTCAAAAAATTTTGCTACCAGTTCTGGTGGTGTGGTTTGGTGGGTGTGGCCCTATGACTGGGTGGGTGTGGCTTCTTCTTTTTTTTTGCTTTTTTGCAGCCACCCCCCACCTGTTTTGGGGGCATTCTGGGCCTCAGAGGAGCCTCTGGGGGGGGGGGGCATTTTTGCTCCCATAAGGCTCCTCTGAGGCTCAGGAAGGTGAAAAATGGAGGGGGGGGGGCTGAGCCATTTTTTGCCTTCCTGGGGCTCAGCAAGGGGAATCCCTGCACAGCTGATCGAATGAACAGCTGATTGTCGGGAGGGAGAAAAAAGAAAAAAAATACCCTACGTGAATGTCAGGCAGGCGGGGTGAGCCAGCATCAGGTGGGAGGGCAACCGGATCGGGGGCATGGCCAGCCAGAACTTACTACCAGTTCGCAACCCATGCCAAATCCTTGCTACCGGTTCACGCGATCCGGTGTGAACCAGCTGAATACCACCACTGGTGCAAGAAGTTTGATCTTCCCTGGTCTAGTGAGTGCAAATCTTTTAGATCATAACCCCCTTAGTGGTCTTGCTGGCCAAGGAATGATGGAGATCACAGTCAATGGACTGAGAAGGGGAAGGGCTGTCAGTCAAAGTCAAAAGCAGCAAAGCTTTGGCTCTGAACACAACAATCCCTTGAGTTGTTTCTTAAATCTAATAACTCACTTGTCTGATAACCTGCTTAGAAGCAAGAAGGACCAAGGGTCAACCCTGCATCTCCAAGTAGGCCTGGTATGTGCCAAGCTCTCTTATGTATCTACAGGAGACAAATGACAACATATTTGTGATGACATCGTCATGCAAATGGCATAAATTATGGATCTGTATCAGATGTTAGGGACATATTGGATCAGTGACTAAGACACTGAGCTTGTCAATCAGAAAGGTGGGCAGTTTTGGTGGTTTGAATCCCTAGTACCACATAATGGAGTGACTTGTCCCAGCTTCTGCCAACCTATCAGTCCTGAAAGCATGTAAAAAATGCAAGTAGAAAAATAGGGATCACTTTGGTGTGAAGGTAACAGCGTTCCTTGCACCTTCGGTGTTTAGTCCTGCCAGCCACTTGACCATGGAGATCTCTTCAGAGAGCTCTGGCTCTTCGGTTTTGTAACGGAGATGAGCACCACCCCCTCAAGCTGGAAACAACTGGCACATATGTGCGAGGGGAATCTTTACCTTTACCTATCAGATGTGAGAACACAGAATATTAGAATTGGAAAGGACCTTGGAGGTCTTCTAGTCCAACCCCCTGCTCATGCAGGAGAACCTATACAATCTCAAACAAGTGTCTGTCCAGTCTCTTCTTAAAAGCCTCCAGTGATGGAGCCCCCACAATTTCTGGAGTCAAGCTGTTCCACTGGTTGATTGTTCTCACTGGTAGGAAGTTTCTCCTTAATTCCAGCTTGCTTCTCTTCTTGATCAGTTTCCAACCATTGTTTTTTGACTTGCCTTTTGGTGCATATTTAATTGTAGACTTTATATGATGCATTTCCCACATGCTGACTTTTAGATATCATTGTGGTCAGGCACAGATGATTGCTTAGTGACAGAAACGACAGTAGCAATGTTTAGGTATAACCTAATGCCTATTTAGGAGGCTATACCATGCACTCTACTTCAGGATTAGGCAATTCTCTAGCTGACTGCACCAGATATTTCCAGTCACTTCTCTTGGTACCCATCACTCTGCTAACTTTTTAAAGCATTATCTCATTTTAAACAATAGGAAATTGTACGACAGCAAAGCAAAACAGCGGCTGTCAGAATCGTCTGAGTTGGCAAGGGAGCCTTTGAGTGCCACAGGAATCCCAGCCAAAGTAGCTTGCTTTTTGCTTTGTTGATTTTCCATTGCTGAACCTGAGTTTTCTGGCATGCTTTGTAAATGTGGGGAAGCTGCCCACATAAACATCCGTGACTTTGTGGTAGCATCTAATGGGAATCCATTGTGTCTGCTCACAGTAGCCATTTAGAAATAAATAGTTGCCAATGCATTCAAAATTCCCAGTGCGCCTTTGGCTCGGAAAGTGGCCTTCCACAGTTCTGTTTGTGGAAAGAAGGGAGTTGAAGATTTCATCCTATCTTTGCAACTCCCACTGTACACACAGATTACAGATAGAGATTAACAGAGTTGGAAAGGACATTGTAGGTCATCTAGATTCAAGTCCAACCCCCCCCCCCCACCAAACAGACCCAACGCCATTTCTGACAGATGGCAGTCCATTCTCTTCTTGAAAGCCTCCAGGGATGAAACTTCTGGAAGCAACTTCTGGTTAATTGTTCTCACTGTCAGAAAATTTCTCTTTATTTCCAGGCTGAATCTCTCCTTGATTAGTTTCCATCTATTATTCTTTGTCTTCAGGTGCCTTAAAAAACACCTTGACCCCTTCCTCCATTCTGTGGAAGGCTCTCAAATATTGGAAGACTGCTCTCCTGTCTCCCCTGGTCCTTCTCTTCACTAGACTAGCCAGGCCCAGTTCCTGCAACCGTTTATCATATGTTTTAGCCTCTATCTTGATTGCTCTTCTCTGCACTCTTTCTAGAGTCTCAACATCTTTTTAATAGTGTGCTGACCTGTACGGTTTGCTTAGGGATGGAACAAGCAGCCATTCTGGTGGGGGAAGAAAATCTGTTGTTAAAAAAAAACCCAAAACCATAATCAGAGCAATGTGTGAACACAATCACTAACTCAAAATTGCAAGCTTTGGTTCTTTGTCCAAAGCTTCTGCTCAAAACTATTTTTGGTTGAACTCAGTGGGTTTTCTCTTCCTTTGCCTCCGGCCAACCTCCTTTCTACAACGGATGATAAAAGTCCGATTCTGGCTTGGAGCAATTCTGTGGCCGCAGAGTTATGAAACAAGACCAAGTCTTCTGCTGGGTCTATTAAACAAAGCAGAATGTTTTTGATCATAGCAGATGACATGAGTGTAAGCTTTGGAACTGGATTTAATTAAAAATATCCCTCTCAAACCGACAGCAATTAAAAGCAGTAGAGGGAAGAACATACCAGGCCCTTCATCTTCACACAAAGCAAAGCAGTGACAATAATTCCCCAACAGCATTAACCAGATGATTCCAGGCTGGAGAATTGAATGTGTTTTCCATGTGGGTATGCTTGTGTCATTATGTAAAAGTTTCCATGTCAGGGAATGGCCTGCAGGCAATTCAATAAAATCCCTCTTCTTGGGCCTTAAATTCTTAGGACAAATGACACCTTAATGTTTGCTAATGGCTTTACCCAATTCGAGATGGCTTCCATCCCTTTTATTCTTTTACAGATATTCTAGTAAATTGACCAGAGTTGAATTTGGCTTCTTACAAAAGGATTCCTATGGTCGGTTAACACATATTGGCCTACAACAGGACAAGCAGCGGTAAGATGAGATTATCTCTCTTTCTGTTTTCTTGATAGCACAACTTGTTTTACTTCCCTGAAGTAACAAGGAACATTTGAAATTTGTCATTCTGTTGCTCTCAGCTCTTCGTGGAGATGCTTTGCTACTCCTGGGAGACTTGATGGCTTTGATTCTGCAAGGCAGCCAGTGTATTTTGAAGATGGAGGAAGTTACATGGGGAATATTGCAAACAGATGGGATAGCGTAGGATAGGATAGAATAGAAGAATGAAAAGAATAGAATAGGATAGAAATAGAGTAGAAAATAAAAAATAGAACAGAACAGAACAGAACAGAACAGAACAGAACAGAACAGAATAGAATAGAATAGAATAGAATAGAATAGAGGAAGGGAAGGGAAGGGAAGGGAAGCCGAGTGTGATTAGACATAGAAGAAATTTGTCTCTGGTGTATAAGGTCTCAGTGTACATACAAACAACAAAATAATATATCGTAATCATAAGATACCAATAGGGATGATGATGATGATCATCATCATCATCATGCCCTCCTACATGAGTAAACATCCTTAGACCTAAGACAGTGGGAATGAGGAGTTCAGCAGTGTGATAGCACAAGGGGAGAAACATGGCACTCTCACAAAACGGTTGTCATAGAAAAAGGCTTACACATAGTCACAAATGTCTGCCATAGGAGATGCAGCCAGACATAGTTGTATCCATGTGCAGTGGTGTTTGGATGGGAGTCAAGATGGTGACCACGACTAGGCAACCAAGGATGCTACCTCGACTTTTTGATCCTTGCTTCCTTCTAGAAGGCAAATAGTTAAAACCAGTCCCACCATCTCTGTTACTCTTCTCCCAAACTCTCTCTAGTAGCCAGGTTTACATTTGCCTTTTTAAGTGGCCAGATAGATCCATTAAATCAAACTATTGGTCTGCAGCCAATCATCTGTTTTGGGTTGGAAGAACACCAGGGAGGCATATGGGAGGCCTGTGACATCATCCCTATAAAGACAATGCTGCAGATCAGAATTTTTCTGTTTGCTGGGTTTCAATTTAGCCTTAACCCAGCTTCCCCATTTTACTAAAAAAAAAGGTCAGCACCATTAATAAAATCATTTTAAAAAAATTATGTGAGTGAACCTATATCCTGATAATACTGAAGTTGTGGTAGGCACTGTCTTCAGGGCTATTTTGGAATATTAAAGGCTGTGAAGGTGATGGAAGCATGTACAGCATCTGTTCTGTACAGGATGCCCAAAAACTGAACTGGAAATAAATCCAGGCTCTCTCTGTCTCTTCACATTTGCACTACTTTTTCACAGTGGCAACATGTAGGCCTTTAGTTCAGGTGGCTTCCAGGTATAAAGAAGAACCTACAACCATTTATGATGAGGGAGCTGGAGGCTAAAACATATAAAGAACAGTTGCTGGATTTGGGTATGTCTAGTTTAATGAAAAGAAGGACTAGGGGAGACATGATAGCAGTCTTCCAATATCTCAGGGGCTGCCCCAAAGAAGAGGGAGTCAAGCTATTCTCCAAAGCACCTGAGGGCAGCACAAGAAGCAACAGATGGAAACTAGTCAAGGAGAGAAGCAACCTAGAACTAAGGAGAAATATCCTGACAGAACAATTAATCAGTGGAACAAATTGCCTCCAGAAGTTGTGAATGCTCCAACATTGGAATTTTATAAGAAGAGATTGGATAACCATTTGTCTGAAGTGGTGTAGGGTTTCCTGCCTAGGCAGAGGGTTGGATTAGATGACTTCCAAGATCCCTCCAACTCTGTTATTCTAGCCTATTCTATTTCTTCCAAAACCAGACCTCTTTATTCCTGGGCCATTCCCAAGAGCACCCAGAGGGCTACCCATCAAAGGAACATGTCCTTTCCAAAACCTGGTGCCACATCTCCCCTCTCAGAATTTGAGGAATGGTCCAAAGATGGAAACAGGGCATTTGGAAGGAGGGCTCTCTGCCATTTTGAAGCCATGTTTGCTGGTTCTAGTGTTGATTCAAACCTGTCTGGAAGTTTCTCTACATTTTTCCTCTCCTGGGCAAGAGGCACGAGCTTTACTCACTCACTGTCTGGAGAGGGATACAATCAAGATCCAGTGAGGTACCAATACCACCCTATAAAGTCTTAGCAAGACCACATCTAAGTACTGCATCCAGTTTTGGTCACCACACTATAAAAAAGATGCTGAGACTCTAGAAAAGGTGCAGAGAAGAGCAACCAGGATGATGAGGGGACTGGAAGCTAAAACATACGATGAACAGTTGCCGGAACTGGGCTAGTATAAGGAAGAGAAGGGCCAGGGGAGACAGGATAGCAGTCTCTGAGGGGCTGCCCCAGAGAGGAGGAGGGGGTCAAGCTATTTTCCAAGATATCTGAAGGCCAGACAAGGAATAATGGATGGAAACTAAACAAGGAGAGATTTAACCTGGAAATAAGGAGGAATTTTCTGACAGTGAGAACAATCAACCCGTGGTACAAAAGTTGCCCTCAGAAGTTGTGGGAGCTTCATCCCTGGAATCTTTCAAGAAGAGACTGGACTGCCATCGGTCAGAAATGGTGCAGGATCTCCTGCTTGGGTGGGGGGGGGGGGGTTGGACTAGATGACCTACAAGGTCCCTTCCAACTCTGTTAATTTGTATCTGTAGGACTCCACCTGCATGAACATAAGACAAGAGGATGCAGGATGCAGTTTCTGAGATTTTATCCTTTGCTCCTAAACGTTGCATGAAAATACATCACAAGCATTATGTAATACTTATTGTAAATACGAATAACCCATCTGCACCTTCCTTGCTTCCCTGATTGGGCCCCTGCTATGCATGGCTTGACAAATGTATTGGCAAACCAAGAAAATGACTTGTCGGCAATGAAACATGTTGTGTGAACTTGGCTTCAGTGTGTGGGGAATCTGGGTCAAATGTAAAAAGGCATAGACAAAAAAAAAACCCAAATTGGCATATTGTCAATTGTAGCCTTGATTGAAGGTTTAACTTGAGGCTGCCCTGATTCTAGTTATCTTCCATCAATGATCTCAGTCCCGGGAAGTTTAGATATGACTCTGAAGGGATTTTTCTACTTCAACTGGATTGTTTCATTTCTTTCAGAATATAAATTTGTTTGTTATTACACTGAGAAAGTATAGAGTTGGAAAGCCAGGGGAGAAAGTAAATGCTTCAGCTTAAAAAATAATTTCCACCAAATCTCCAGAGAGTTGGGGGAAAAAAACTCTCAGCAGAAACATTAGAATGGCTGCATTTCCTGGTAATTTATCCATTTATTTTTACAGTAGCTATCAAGGAGAGTTTTAAAACCCCGAGATACCATGAATCAGACAAGAAGGCTTGGGGCTCTGCCTGAAATACTCTTTTTATTTCCAAAGGAGAGTGAAGTCGCCAATTGTGGTTTACTCTTATCAAGCCCCTGTTTGACTATTTTCTTGACTCTTACCATTTTGGGGCTTTTAAGGAGCATAATAAAACACATTGGGGGAGGAGGAGGAGGAAAATAACTCTTCTACAGACGTGACAGAAAATATTGGTATCCCTTAACTTTTCTCCAAAGAATCCCAATCTGCTGTGAACTAAGTTGGGAACACAACTCATTGGCACCCAATCTTCTAGATTCCACAGTGCATAGGGCTGGCACTGTGTTTGTGATGCATGGTTTCACATATTTTAGTAAATAATCAAATAATATTTTAATTTCACAGAATAACAGAGCTGGAAGGGACCTTGGAGGTCTTCTAGTCCAGCCCCCTGCTTAAGCGGGAGACCCTATACCATTTCAGACTAATGGTCTCTTTTTGAAGGCCTCCAGTGATGGAGCACCCACCTCTTCTGAAGGCAAGCCGTTCCACTGATTAATTGTTCTCACCGTTAGGAAATTTCTTTTAGTTTCTCTTCTTGATTAGTTTCCACCCATTGCTTCTTGTCCTGCCTTCAGGTGCTTTGGAAAATAGTTTGACCCCCTCGTCTTTATAGCAGCTCTCAAATATTGGACAGTGCTATCATGTCAATTATGTATATAATCAATTATGTTAAGATTGTATTGATTTTCTGTTGTTTACATTTTATTAGTGCTTAGTAAACATTGCATTGTCTGGGTTATTTAATTCGCTTAACAATATAAGTTACATTCCTTTTAAAAAAAATTTTTTTCTTATTTTATATCATACATTTCCTTTCTATGTTGAGCAGCATGCTCTCTAGGTGTCCAAGGTGTTAACATACAAACATCATCATCCTCATCATTATATTTCCAACCACTGGTAAAGTCCATGCTTGATAATATTCTGTGTCTTCTTTCTGTTTAATCTTCAGTGTAAATCTGTCCATGTCTGCACAATCTAATATCTTCCTAATTCCCATTTTATCTCACTGTCAACTCATAAAATATTTCTATGGTCTTTTTAGAGTTGCCAACAGAAAGGGAAGGGGCAAAGGGGTTTTAAAAGAGCAATGTGGCAGCTTGGAAATCAAAAGTGCATTCCATAAATAGTTTTTCAAAGATAGTAACTAGGTGACTGAAGTTTCTGCCGCGCCAAATTCTAACTGGAGGACATGACTGATGACTCTGGGCTATGGATGTGTCCCATTGGAGAATATGAATTATGATACTCCAAGGGTGTGTGGGGGAGGAAACCAGGGTCAAAGGTGACAGTGAATGATGTGTCTCAGAGTCGGCTACACCCAGACATGCCGGATATGTTAATGCCCAATAAATCCTTTTGAAGTTTTCGAAGTTTGGCTTGAGACTCATGATTTTAATGTGGGGTAACTGCCAGAATCCTGACACTTGCGGTGTTTCTTCATTTTCCCAATATTGTGCAAATATACTTGGACCCCGCTTGAAAAAATCATCCATGAACAAAACCGAAAACAAGATGGATTGGCGACATCAGAAAGAATGGTGGGCCCAATTGGCAAAAGGAAACTCAGGAACATATTAGTTGGAAACATGCAGAAGAGGCAGTGGCTAGACAATGGCTAGGATGATGATGGTGGTTATATGTATATGTATGTTATATTTGTATATGTGCGTGCATATGCATATATATGTATTTGTGTTTGTATATAATTAATTGAATTGATATAATTAATATTGGAGGGGTAACAATACTGTACTTTTGGCTGTGCCTGTATGATCACACATTTGCAACACATTTGTCCTATGAGTCAGAGGTCAACACCTCTTCAAACCTCATTGTTGTGGTTTGCCAGCAGCCTGTGCAGACAGCACCAGAATCAGACAGTGAGGAAAAATGGGGACCAGTCCGGGAGTCTGGGAAAGACTCAGACAAGGGTCCTGTATTTGATGCAGAGATGGGACCAGGACCATCTGGGAGTTGTGTGCTGACTCCTGAGCCTCCGGAGTCTGGCAGCAGCGAGGCAGAGGAACAGGGGGAGCCTGTTGTCAGTGTGTGTATGTGCGTGCAGAGCTCCCAGAAGGCAAGAACAGTTAAGACAAAATGGGCGACTCAGGAGTAAGTCTTGGAGGTGATTGCCCCTCCCATAAGGTATAAAGGAAATGCAAAGGTCGAGAAAACTTTGCAGGAAGCAAAGTCGTTCGCTCTGTTTGGATTAATCCTTGAAGTTCTGTGTGGACTTTGTACTTTGGTTGGTTTTTTACAGCTAATTTGGCTCTTTAGTTGTTGGCAGCCATTCAAAGGAGAGAAAGGTGGGTGCTTATCTCGAGGGATTGTTTGGGATTAATTACCGGCTGGGAATGAACATAATTCCCAGCGCTGAAATAAAACAAGAGTTGTTTGGACTAAGCTTGTGCTTAATTATGGTCTCAGGAAGCCTTGGTCAGAACAATCATCTCATTTTGCTCTGCTTTGTGAAAATATGATCAGCAGACTCTGGATGAGACCGCAGATCAGAGTTTCTGTCACATATTTTGAGGGTGGCTTGATGGTGGGTTTCCAAGAATGAGCATGAAAACTAGCAGCCTTTTCAGCTAGTTTATTCCCGGGAGTTCTTGCACTTATCACTTCCTCTTCTGTTATCTATACCAGAGGCTCCCAACCTTTTGGGCGCCAGGGACTGGTTTCATGGAGAGAATTTTTTCTGTGAACCGGAGGGCATGTGGTTTTACATGCTGCCTGTATCCCACATATTTGTGTGGCCCTGTTTCTGGTATGCTGCAGCCTGGTACTGGTCCATGGCCCGGGGCCTTGGGCACCACTGATGTATAACCTTGGAAAGTTGGATGATGTTGTCTCCATGTAAATGCAGAACTAAGATTTATCCACTTTGCCTTCTCGTTGCTGAGCACAAATTGATATCTTTGGTTTCTGCATCAATTACTGCATCAACTCACATAATGGGCAGGAGGAGTAACCTTGAGGAAGAAACACAACCAAGACAATGGTCAGATAAAAGACATTTGAGGCTAGCCACATCCTGGCATTAGAGAACGGAGAATCAGGACATCCTTCCTTCTGAGAGGCTACCAGAAGAACTTTTTTTCCCTTGGCACTCAGGCAAATACATTACTGCAGCTTCTCGGTTCTCAAAACCTCACCATCTTGTTTCTTCTTGAAACATCTACTACTTTTTGGCCTAGATCAGGAAGTTGTTTCCCAAACAGCCCCTTTGTGGGATTTCCCAGGTCCCTCGCTCAGAGTCCATGGAGGGTCTTCAAATCATCAAGTTGTGTTTACAGAGGGATACAATCAAGATCAAGGGAGGTACTAATATCACTCTATAAAGACTAGACCACACCTAGAGTCCTGCATCCAGTTTTGGTCATCACACTATAAAAAATGTTGAGACTCTAGAAAAAGTGCAGAGAAGAGCAACCAGGATGATGAGGGGACTGGAGGCTAAAACATACGATGAACAGTTGCTGGAACTGGGCCTGGCTAGTCTTGGGAAAAGAAGGACCAGGGGAGACATGATGGCAGTGCTCCAATATCTGAGGGGCTGCCACAGAGAGGAGGAAGGGGACAAGCTATTTCCAAGGTACCCGAAGGATAGACAAGGAATAATGGATGGAAACTACACAAGGAGAGATTCAACCTGGAAATAAGGAGAAATTTTCTGACAGTGAGAACAATCAACCCATGGAACAGAAGTCCTTCAGAAATTCTGGGAGCTTCACCCCTGGAGGCTTTCATGAAGAGACTGGACTGCCATCTGTCAGAAATGGTGTAGGTTCTCCAGCTTGGGCAGGGGGTTGGACTAGATGACCTACAAGGTCCCTTCCAACTCTGATTATCTGTTATCTGTTATCAGTGATCATCCCGTAGCACTGAACTCCTGAAAGAAAGATTGGCATTGTGATATGATAATCCAGATGTTTGCCAGGAAATCTGACCACCATTTGGTCCCATCCATCTGTTTTATCAAAACTGAGAGGGATCTTGAAATCCCCTGGACAATCACTTAAATGTGAATCGGCAGTGTGTGGCAGCAAGCAAAAAGCCAATGCAATTCTAGGTTGCATTAACCGAGGGATAGAATCAAAATCTCATGAAGTCTTGAGACCACTTTATAATGCATTGGTAAGACCACACTTGGAATATTGCATCTTGCTTTGGTTGCGATGACACAAAAAAAGATGTTGAGACTCTGGAAAGAGTGCAGAGTTGAGAGTGGAAAGCGTGCAGAAAATAACAACAGTAATTAGAGGGTTGGAGGCTAAAATATATGAAGAACGGTTGCAGGAATGGGGTATGTCTAGTCTTGTGAAAAGAAGGCCTGGGGTTGACATGATAAGCACTGTTGCAATGTTACCACAGAGAAGGGGTCAGCCAATTCTCCAAAGCACCAGAAAGCAAGACAAGAAATAAGGGATGGAAATTTTCCTTGTTTGCATCCAGTTAGAGAGACTGACCGGGAAAGTGCAGGAAGTAAAACTGAACTGGAAACCACCTACTAGAATTTTATTTTATTTTTATTTTATTTATCTATCAAAAGCTTACAATACAACAGAAACAAGAATAAACGCAAGTTTAAATCCAAGAAATAGGAACTAATAATTGGGGACAATAGGACAGGGACGGTAGGCGCGATGGTGCGCTTATGCACGCCCCTTGCACACCCCATCTTAGGAATGGGGTGAGGTCAATAGAGGTTGACAGCAGAATCAGGTAGCGGTTCCACTCGGTTGCTGAAATCCTACTTCCTGCAATCGAGTTTGGAGCGGTTGACATTGAGTTTATCTCTGTTGTCTGCTCTTGTGTTGTTGAGGTTGAAGCTGAAATATTCATTAACTGCTAAGAGGGTTGAAACATATGCTTCAGTCCAATCTTAGCCAGTGAAGTTCAAGGTTGTCTAAACCTAGAATCTCAAGTCTGGTGCTGTAGGGTATTCTGTTGGGAACAGAGGAGTGTAGGACTCTTCTGGTGAAATACTTCTGGACTCGCTCAAGTGTATTTATGTCTGATATACAGTGCGGATTCCAGACAGCAGAGCTGAATTCAAGTATTGGTCTAGCAAAGGTTTTGAATGCCCTAGTTTGCAAATCAGTATTACCAGAGGAGAAGCTTCGTAAAATTAAATTTACAACTGTTAAAAGCCTTTTTGGCAATACTGTTGCAGTGAGTTTTGGCGCTTAGATCATTGTATATGAGAACTCCAAGGTCCTTGACAGAGTGAGGGTCATCAATAAGGTCATATCCGCCTAGATTGTGTTTGGTATATAGATTTATTTTTTTTTACCAATGTGTAGGACAGAGCATTTGTTGATTGAGATTTGGAGTTGCCAACTGTTAGTTGAAATTTGGAGTTGCCAACTGTCATTCAGACACATAATCAAGGTCTTTTTGAAGGACGGTAGCATTGACAGTTTTTTTTTTTTTCAACACTACAACATTTTTCTTCAACACTACAGCAACAATTTTCCAACACTACAGAAATGAGGTACATTTCAGTCATGGGTTTCCTCCCATCAGGTTTCTGTAATGGTAACTATGTCACACCTGCCCTTGTGTACTATTGCTTCTAGTTCACCCTGTTTGTTTCCCAAGCTTTGAGTATTTGTACATAAGCATTTAAGATTTTTATGTCTGTCCATGGGTATATTTCCTGTGCCTCCTGCTTGTTGTTTGCAGGTTTTTTTAACTCACTATCCACTTCCTTGTTTGATTTGGTTTTTTGGAATTTATGATTGATTTTGTGTTCTAGAGATTCTAAAGGCCTTCTATCCAACTCCTTGCTCAACCAAGAGTACCTATATCCAGGGGTGGGATTCAAATTTTTTAACAACCAGTTCTGTGGGCGTGGCTTAGGTGGTGGGTGTGGCTTGGTGGTCATGTTATAGGCTGAGTGTGGCCAACTCAATATCACTCACATCAAGGCACGCATCTCCTCGCCTGGCCTCTCATGACTGTGGGGATGCTGCAACAGTCGTAAGTGTGAAAAAGGGTCATAAGTCACCTTTTTCAGTGCCATTGTAACTTTGGTCACTCCACACAAGCAAAGTACCAGCAGAGGAGGGGAAAAAAACTCCACAGAAGTTCCAGAGACAGGAAGTCCAGTCCTGCCAAGAACGTAATAAGGGTTAATGGAGAGGCAGTTTCTGTAAGCAACCCCAGAATGTTTCCTTCCTGCCTTCTTGACAGGATTAGCCCAGTAATTTCTTCTAACAACCGGTTCTCTGAACTGCTTAGAATGTTCACAACCGGTTCTAGAGAATAGGTGTGAACTGGTAGAATTCCACCCCTGCCTATATCCATGATGGTGAACCTACTGCATGGCACATGTGCCAGATATGGCACCCAGAATCCTCTCTGTGGGCATGTGAGCCATCACTCCAGCTCGGCTGCACTGCACATGCACCTACATGCCTCCCACCAGCCAGTTGGTCTTCAGGTCTCTGCTGTGCATGTGCAGGGGCGGGGTGCATGCACAGGGGTGGGGTGCATGCATGGGGGTGCATACACAAGGTGCATGCACAGAGCGGGACACATGCGCATGCATGGGAGGCAGGACACATGCCCGGGAGATGCACGCATATTGCATTTTGGGAATGCATGCATGGACTTTGGGCACTGCCCTCTATCATTCCAGACAAGTGACTGTCTAATCTCTTTTGTAAAGCCTCCAATAATGGAGCATCCACAATTTATGAAGGGAAGCCATTCCACTGGTTGATTGCTCTTATTCAGTGGTGGTTTCCACCGGTTCGGCCCAGTTCTGGAGAGCTGGTAGGAGTGATGAGCAGCGGAGACCAAACCTGTTCTCTCCACTGCTCTGCTGGCTCTGCTGTTGGGCCTGCCTGCCTGCCCGGGCTCCCTTACTCACCTTTATCCACTGAATTTGAAGCACAGCTGCATTGCGTGGCACAGAATAGCACTGCACGGCAGCTGCTGGAGCAATCAGGACTGTGTAGGCTTGCAGGAGGTGAGTTAGAACACCTCTGCGCCTGTGCAAAATGCACATTTGGTGCATGTGTGCACGCAAAGTATGCACACATGCAAAGTGTGCCCACACACAAAGTGTGCCCACCGAACTGGTGGCAAAAACATTTGAACCCCACCGCTGCTCTTATTGTGAGGAAATTCCTCCTTAGTTCTAGGTTGCTTCTCTCCCTTGTTTCTTGAGGCTATTTCTCTGTTAATGCAATCTAGGATTCAATCACCTTCTCAGATTCCCTGGTAAACTCAGGCTTGAGAAAGGCAATGTATTTATTTATTTATTAGAATATTTGAATACCACAAAAGTATAACAAGTTTTGGGAAAGATGAGAGAGGGAACGAAAATTGCTCTTCTTTCTATCAAGTATTTCCCACCTTATTCTTTTCTTCTAGCAATAAAAAGTCCATACTAGGTTTCCTGATTTTCAAAAAGTCCTTGTTCATTTTGAGAACCCCCAAATCCCACTCTTGGATGGCCCACCCCACCCCACCCCGCCACTCCCAGGAGTCTCCAAAAGTGCCCTTTTGGATGCAGGTAAGGGCAGGGCACCCATGGAAGCTCAGGGAGGGTGAAAAATAGGCCACCCAGAAGTTCAGGAAGGCTGGAAATGGGCCCATTTCTGGCTTCCAGAGATGCTCCAGAGCACAGGGAGGCCATTTTCGCCATCCTGGAGGCTCGAGGAAAGCCCTCGGGAGCCCGGAAAGGGCAAAAACCCCACCCACCATGGTATAAGAGACCGAATATGTCATGCTCACCATGGCCACGTTCACCCAGCAACTGGGCAGAGAGCCCTTTGCTAAAATTGGTGAAGCCCACCCCTCATCTTGAATACTGTCTTCAAGCTAATGGCAGGGTTTGAATGCCATCATTTTCTTTCCTTATATAACTTTAACAGATGCTTTTGGAACCTGCCAGGTGTGTGTGTGTGTGTGTGTGTGTGTGTGTGTGTGTGTGTGTGTAAAGCTGTCAGAACCAGAGCTGCCACTTAAGCTTCATAAGCCCAGGGTCTTGCTTCCCTCCCCCCACAGTTCCTCTGTCTTTTTTTCCTAGGAATTAATGAACGGGATGATTTCCCATTAAGTAAGCCAAAACCCCTTTCAAAGGCAAATCAATATAAAGTGCTGAGTTGTTGGGGAAATATGGGGAAACCAGGCGGTTTGAATCAAGATGTTGGCAAAAGCCCTAATGGCTTGTAACTAACTCATCATTCCTTTTGGAATTGAACAAACAGCCCAGATCTTCTGGTTGCTCGTTCTCTGAAGAAAGACCAGATTGTTACGGGCAAATTAAACTCAGATCAAACCCGTTCAGCATCCAGGAAGAGCCCTCTTGATAGGGGCACCAGGGGCATCTCCAAAAGCAAGTTGGCAGGTGCAACTCAGAGTCTGAAGCCTGCCATCTTGTCCTTGTACTCCTGAGGAGCCCTGGTCCTTGGATCGGACAGTGAGCAACAAGGGATAGCCTGGAAGTCCTGCAATGCTGCTACCTGTGACCAAAGGTGTTTGGAGATGCCAGGAGGGCAGATCAAGCATCCCATCATTGTCTGCAACTCTTCTTGGGATCACATAACAGGCAGTCAGAAAAAGCACAACAGCTTCACTGTATTGTTACAAGGTGCTCCCTCTGTCAGCCTTGGAAGCCATATTTCACTTGAAAGCTTCAAGGCTGCCACATTCAGTGCCTGGGAATTTGGGAGGGGGGGGATTTAGTAGAGAGGTAGAAGATTAGACTCAACAACATTCTTTCTCACAGAGTCAAGGACATGTTGCCCTGCACCTGGAGTGGAGTGTCTGGAGGAATGGCTCCAGTTGGGATAACATTTGATTGAGCCTTGTGATGGACTGATGGGTGTGCAGGGGATGGATCTTTGAATTTCTCTTTTGGGAAGGGGCAACCCAGAACTCTCAGATTCAGATTTTCCCAGATGTGCCAGTATGACTTCTCTAATAAATTCTGTTAGGGATAACATTGTTCACCCTAACTGTTTTAGGTGAAATACTAACTATGAATCATAGTTAGTGTATGCAGCTTTAAATGTAAAATAGCAACTGTGGGTGTGGTTATGAAAACCATATAAAAGTAGCAAGGCTACAGCTTGCTCTCTCTCTCTCTGGCTTTGATGATCCATGATTACTGCTTGGAAGCAAGACTGCATTGCTCGAACGGGAGAGACAACGGACTGATTTATGAGAACTGACAATAGGATATTCTACATGGACTTTGCTAACTGAATATCCCTGAATGGACTGACTACATGGTAAATGAATATTGGACTGTTTTTGACTATGCTATAAACTTATACTGGAATAAAACATATTCTTGATAGCACAAGCGTATCTGTTATTTTTACTGTATGTTAATAAACATACAAGCTTAGCTCACTCATTTATCTGTGTGCCTATCTGACTAACGCTGCACATTCTGTTTAGCTTGCCTACCTAACCCTGGTTGGGGAACCCAGGCTTAACACTGGTTATGGGCCCAGAGGCTGCAAAGTCAGTTTAACTAGG
>BLBF01000097.1:4498002-4509894 GCA_015471245.1 Laticauda colubrina
ATTCCATTCCATTCCATTCCATTCCATTCCATTCCATTCCATTCCATTCCATTCTATTCTATTCTATTCTATTCTATAAAAAGATGTTGGGATTTTGGAAAAAGTGCAGAGAAGAGCAGTAAGAATGATTAGGGATCTGGAGCCTAAAACATATGAAGAATGGTTGCTGGAATTGGGTATGTCTAGTTTACCGAAAAGAAGGACTAGGGGAGACATGATAGCAGCCTTCCAATATCTCAAGGGCTGCCACAAAGAAGAGGGAGTCAAGCTGTTCTCCAAAGCACCTGAAGGCAGGACAAGAAGCAATGGGTGGAAACTAATCCAGGAGAAAACAACCTAGAACTAAGGAGAAATTTCCTAATGGTGAAAGCAACCAACCCATGGAACAGCTTGCCTTCAGAAATTGTAGGTACCCCATCACTGGAGGCATTCAAAAAGAGACAGCCTGAAATGGTATAGGGTCTCCTGCTTGAGCAGGGGGTTGGACTAGAAGACCTCCAAGGTCCCTTCCAACTCTGTTATTCTGCTATTCAAATGCCAGAAATGCAGATTGACCAAATGGAATCAGCAATGAATAGCATCCTTCAGCATTTCAAGCTTCAGTTCAAAATTCTCACAACATTCATTGATTTGTGAAACATCCAGCGATAGTTGCTAAAGTTATATTCCTTTTGTTAAATTCCCATGTGTTTTATTGCTTTTAAAACATTTGTGTTTCCTAGCATGGAAAGCTCTGAATAAGAAATGAATGCAGATATCTTAGTAGACTCAGTGGATTAAGTAAACTCAGATTTATTTATTTTTTTACATAACATGTGAAGAAGACTCTTTTATGGTTATTTGGCACAGCATAAAATTTTTAGAAAAGCCTGAAAGTATGTAGACTCAGCCTAATATAGTTTTATAGCCTGTTTGTTCACCTGTCAACTCCCTGTCTCTGTTTCCCTGGGGACAAATATTGCAGGCTGTTTTGACCTTGGCAAGCCAAGCATTGCTTTGGTTTGCCTGTTTTCTTCAGCAGCAACTCACACAGAGACAGTGCGAGCACCCTACTCTAACCGGCAGCCTGTGACTGGTGATACTTGGCTTTGAACAGCTAATTTTATGGGGCCTCCACTTTGGGAAATGAGAAACTTTGCCCATAAAATGAGTAGAAGCTATAAGCTCATAAAAATGTGTTTCCGATTAAACAAAACAGCTTCCCTAGAATGTGGCAATCTGGACAATTCCAACCATCCCGAACAGAAAATTTTCCAAGCCAGACAGAAACCACAGCAGACGATGTTAACTGGAAGGGCCGGATAACCTTTCCCTTATCCTTGATTTCAAATTCCTGCATTATTAATAAAGATCAAAAAGAAAGGAGGGGGAATCACCTTCCAGAAACAGATTTGAACCATCCCATCAGAGGACAGCTTCTCATTTGCCCCAGCACTTCAAGAGATACACCCTTGGGAGGCTGCAGAAGTGCTGTTCCTCCACTCCCAAACTGAAATGCAACAGATTTACTCACGAGAGTCCAAAGGCATATCTTTGGGGTTGGCATGTTCTAACATGAGCCAAACATTTCTCTTTTGGTGTGCAGTCCTCCAGCAACCCGATTTAGTTGAAGGAATAGAAGGGGAACTTACCCAAAATTTTGTGGATGATACTAAGCTGGCAGGAATAGCCAACACCCTAGCAGATAGGCTCAAGATCCAGATGGATCTTGACCGGCTGAACTGGTACAATATCACCACTCTATCAATACTCATGCACATGGAGAAAGGAAGAAAACCAGTGCAACACAGTGCCTCCCACTTCCAAACCCCAGAGCTGACCCAGAAGGATACCATGGTATCAAAAGCTATGGTATGCATCCCCCTACCAAGGGGCTTTTCCATCTCTCATGTTCTGTGAAATCTAAAGATTACTACTCAGCCACTTTTCCAAGGCTCCTCCATGTATGCTCTCAAATATTCCATTTTTCCTCCCCTGAGAAATCGGCTGTTTCATCTGTTCAGCTACTAAAAACAGGAAATTCTGTCATCCAGGCCATGGTTGTCCCAAATGTACCATCAGAGCTGTCAGCACTTAAACCTATGAACAGAAACGATTCTTAGCTCTCTTTATTGAGAAAGGTTTAATTGTATTAGAAGTCAAGTGTATTGTGGTAATGCATAACCAGAACTGGGAGTCATGAGCCAAAATCCCCAAGTTCAATTTTTCCTCCCTTAACTGACTCCCATCACTGACCTCCCCATGACCCATCAAGTTCAAGCAAGAAGTTTTCAGAACGGACACTTCAAACGTTATGCAAGCTGCCTTCCTCTCTCAACTGGATGACCTTGAAGCAGCATCTTGGGGAGATATAGAAGTACTTTCGCTTTCCCTCAAGCATCCCCCATCCCAGCCACTCTGCCCAGAGTTCATGGCAAACTGCGACTATATGGTAGCAAAGCACACAAGCAAACATGAGTTGACAGGTGCTTCTTTAAGAGGCAACTGGACTGACTTTCTTTGTTGTTTTCTTGAAGACGTTTCATTTCTTATCCAAGAACCTTCTTCAGTTGTGGATGAGAAATTAAACATCTTCAAGAAAAAATACAAACGAAATCCAGTTGCCTCTTGAAAAAGCACCTTTGGGATGTTCATTTACTATTTTCTTAGGGTAGTTGGGAATTTCTTCCATATTCTTCTCAGTAATTTTTCTGATCTGTCTTAGCTGGAGGCCTCCAAGGGTACAACAGATGGTATTCTAAGTATACATTCCCTGGCTGTTTCTACTTACTGCTTTTCAGTCCCACAGGACTGAAAGAAAATGTGGGAAGCAAAGAAACTGCAAACCATTGGAAAGAAAATTGTCCAGTAAAAGGCAGGATATTCCCACACAACCCTGGAACATCTTATGACTAAGGAAATGCAAGGATGTTGGGCTTCCTCAGTAGGAATTTCACCCAAATGTTCTCTTCCTTTGAAAGCCATTCAGAAGTAATAGTTTTCATCAGGTTTATGAGAAAGGATAGGGACAGAAAAGCCAAGGGGTTTTCAGTGGTGGGATTCAATTTTTTTTTTTCTACTGGTTCTATGGACGTGGCTTGGTGGGTGTGGCAGAGGAAGGATACTGCAAAATCTCCATTCCCTCCCCACCCCACTAACCTGCTTTCCAGCTCCGTTCTCCTCTACAGGGCAACCAAAGGAGACCCAGACAATCAGCTGGGACCCAATGGAAGGCAGAGAATAGATGGGGGTGGGGCCAATCAGAGGTGGGACTGGCCAGTTCTCCAAACTACTCCAAATTTCCGCTACCGGTGGTTCTCCAGAACTGGTCAGAACCTGCTGAATACCACCTCTGGTTTTATTGTATTTTATGTTTTATTTTGTTTGCACAGAAGGAAATCACCCATTGTACATTGTGAGGACTGTTCATTATATATAGCATTCTCCATCCATCCCGGAATCTGGAACGTATCTCCTGTATCCATCGTCTCAAGATGCAAGGAATAGTTTAGCTTCTTATCTAATTGGGTTGTTTGGAAAGTGTTGTGTATGGAAATTAGAAGACTGATTGGCTGAAAGAGCAGCAGAAAGAGCTGCTGATAATCAGCAGGAAAATAAGGAAAAACTTTAATCATGAAGAACCCCTTCCCCCAGGGATGTTGTCATCTTTGTTCTTCTTGGTGTATAAAATGTACTCCCTCCCCCAGGTCCTCCCTACCAATGCAAAAATCTCATACTACATCAATTTACAATCCACAAAGGAGGGTTCCCCCCACCCCGGTGAGACCTGCCTATCAGGACAGCCTGGTCTACCCAATTATGAGATGGAGCATACTGCTTCCACTTTCGCCTTTCAGCCCCAATCCAGGAGCCTTCGCAGGCAGTTGCTTTCGCGACAAATGAATTTTGTGTTCAATTTATGTTTTACCGACAAAGAAATAAATTTGACAAAGGAATAAATTCAACACAATCCACAAAAAAATTAGTAGTAGAGGTGAATTTACTACAGCAAAAGCCACAAGGAAATGTGTTTGTTATTTTCTAGCTGACTTGTCATATATTCTGAGCTTTCATTAGGAAAAAAACCCCAATATATTACAAATAGTGATGAGTATTAAATGTCAATTCCATTGTAATCATTCTAGCAGCTGTGGTGGCACAGTGGTTAGAATGCAGTATTGCAGGCAAATTCTGCCAACTGCCAGCAGTTTGATCCTGACTGGCTCCAGGTTGACTCAGCCTTCCATCCTTCCAAGATTGGTAAAATGAGGAGCCAGATGGTTGGGGGCAATAGGCTGACTCTGTAAACTGTTTGGAGAGGGCTGTGAAGAACTGTGAAGCAGAATATAAGTCAGTGTGATTGCTATTGATATTGTAAATCCTTTCCACCTCCCTCCCTCCCTCCCTCCCTCCCTTCCTTCCATTCACCCACCCAATCACCCACCCATCCATGGTGCACAATGGTTAGAAAGCAGTATTGCAGGCTGACTCTGCCCAAAGCCAGGAATTCAATCCTGACCAGCTCAAGATCGACTCAGCCTTCCATCCTTCCAAGGTTGGTAAAATGAGGACCCAGATTGTTGGGGGCAATAGGCTGACTCCGTAAACTGCTTAGAGAGGTCTGGAAAGCACTGTAAAGTGGGATATAAGTGCTATTGCTGTTGCTAACTGGATGCAATATTCCAAGGGAGATCTTTGTAAAGCAGTATTAGAACTTCATGTGATCTCAGTTCAAGAGAAAATTAACTGGGGGATAACCAGGAAACAGAAATCTGAGTTTGGGCAGCATGGGCACCTTTCAGCTGCACCATTTGTATTACTTAACATGTCCTTAAGTTTGGAAAAAAATGATTAAAAAAATATACTGGGAGTTCTTCTAAAAGAGATCGTGGCAGTGATTTCTGATTAGCACTCCTGGATGCGCTTAGAGATCCTTGATGGATCTTTCAGTTGGAATTTAGTTTATCGAGGGACCCGTGAAATAATCTCCCTCGTCTTTCCAAGGATTTCAGCTTCCAATTAAACTCAGAAACTTGCAAGAACGTCTCTTCCGCAGAGCCAATTTCAGCAAATCCCAGATGACTTTCAAGCTTCGACTTGCCCACTGGAGGGAGCTGGTGAATTCTCTCTCTGCAGAACACAAACCCCCCCCCAAAAAAAGGTCTGGAAATGCCCTAGGATGGATTGGCCAACACATGTTTCTTAATCCTGATTGCCGTTGTTATATATCATCGTAGGATCTTCTCTTACATTTTTATGTTACCTTGGATCCCACATTCTTAACCTGAAGTAGCTACTGGCATGTAAAGTCATGCAGTAAGAATCAGGAATATCAGCCAAACTGAAGCAAGCCAACTCCAAGTCAATGGAGGAGAAAAACATAAGGCTTTTGGTCTTCTAAATGTCAAGTCTGAAGCTGGCTTGACTAAGGCCATCTTTGAGGGTTCAGGATTGCCACAATTGAGATGAGAGTTAGGGAGGGGGGAATAGAGATAGCCGGGGGTGGTTCAAAGCCAAAACAAAATAGTTTACTCTGGGAACCAAGGACCTTCTCACAGGTGGCGGAAGAGAGGAGGAATAAAGTTGCCAAGCTACCAGACAGCACCTTGATTGGAGCATGTGACTGATTGTTTGGGAAAAAGTGGGAAACTTCTACTTTTAATAAGGTGGAAAACAAGGGAACTGCTAGAGTTGGTTTTCATCAGTTTGTGCCAACCTGATGTATCCAATAAAACATTTCTTTAAGGAATCTATCTGCCTCAGAATTCTGTTTGCTATGGGCATATTACTTGGAACCTTGACACTAAGATCCTCAGAACAAGGAAAGGAATTTTTTTCTGGCAAGGTTGGACAGGCATGGAAGGGGCAAAAGAGTCAGACCTTGCAACATATTCTCTAAACAAAGAAATAATAGTTGGATTGGGTTGGGTTTGGCCTTCGTTATCTGGTGATGTACTCAAGAGGCAACTGGATTTTCTTTGTTTTTCCTTGAAGACATTTCACTTCTCTTCCAAGAAACTGCTTCGGTTCTGACTGAATGGAACGAATTCCACCAGAACTGAGGAAGCTTCTTGAATGACAAGTGAAACGTCTTCAAGGAAAAAAAAGGTCCAGTTGCCTTTTGAAAAAAAGCACCTTTGGAACAACCATTACTTGGATGACTGAGAATTTCCTTAGACACTTTTGCTATGTTTGGTCCCTAAAACTAGCTGATGTCAGCTGCCACTTGATGCTTGCTTGTGCTTTGCTACTATTCAGTGGCAGACTGCCATGAACTCTGGGGAGAGGGGGAAATATAATGGAGAAGCCTTGGGGGAAAGCGAAAGTAAGTATTGTATTTCCTCGAGATGCTGCTTCAAGGTCACCCTGCACAGGAGAAAATGGTTGCCTTGCACAGGAGAAAGGAGCTGGAAAGCAGGTTGGTGGGGTGAAGAGGGAATGGGGATTTTGCAGTAGCCTTCCCTTGCCATGCCCACCAAGCCATGCCCACCATACCACATCCACAGAACTGATAGTAAAAAAAAAAATTGAATCCCACCACTGATCCCCATCACCACTATCATCATCATTTTAACTATTTCTATCCACTGTAGGATGAAGGCCTCTTCCGCCTGTTTCCAACCCATGCAGTCCTGAGCTTCCTTTTGCCAATTGGGCCCGCCATACTTTCTGATGTTATCAATCCATCTTGTCTGAGGTCTCTTTTGTGGATGCTTTTTATCAAGTGGGTTCCATTCTATGACCACCTTGGTCCACCTGGCCTCAGTTCTTCTTGCTAGGTGACAATCCCATTTTTGTCATGCCCCTGGTGGAGACACTCTGAGGGAGAGGAGGAACAGCCGACAGGGAGTGTGTGAAAGTTTGGCTCCGGAAGTTGTGGAGGAGGCTGGGGAAGGGCAGAGGCCGGATGGACAGTCAGAGGAGGACCCAGGCCTATCCTCTCTCCATCCTAGGGCACACAGGGAGGAGAGGATAAGGGAGAGATGTCGGCTACTGGAGAGGAGAGGGCCTTGATCCTCTTCATGGGCTGCAGCTGTGACATCTGGATAAGAGGATGGACATGCATACGGGCGAGTGCTGGAAACAAAGCATGGAAATACCTCTAGTTTATGGTTCCTCTCTGAGTTTGGTGTCCTTCCCAGTGTGTGTTATCTGTGGACGTCCTCCAGCCCTTATTTTGCCTGGTTTGTGTTGCTTTTTTCCTCCTTCTTATAACTGTTTGTGTGGGAGTTTTTTGTCTTCAGTCAAGGATATTTGGAACTTGGAAGCAAAGTGATGGAATAAAAGGAGTTTCACCGGGTTTTTTGACTGTGTTTATTTTGTATCCCCGCCCCCCAAGGTCATCACAACTCCCATCTTCATTCTATTACTCTCTTGACAATATTGTATACTTTTGTTCTCTAACCCATGCGCAGGTCTTTCTATTTTGTCTTGGGATGTCCAGCATGCGTTTTTCCATGGCTCTTTGCAAAGGTGAAGAACTCTGTATTTGGACAAAAATGCCAAATTCAGTCTTAAACATCTGGTTGACTGAGGATTCTATCATAATAATTGTTGTAATAATAGTAATACAAAAAGTCTGGATAATGATAATGATTCCAGTACTTGGAAACAGCAGAATAGAAGAGAGGGAACTGAAGATGATAACAAAAGACAAAGACCTACAAATAGTAATAGAATGACTATGGCAAAAGCAAACAAAGGTAATAGTAATTACCTTGGGTGTAATCCCAAAACAATTGGAGCACTAATTAAACATCCTCGGCATTGACAAATTTAGCCTGTCAATTGCAGAAAGCAGCTTTACTTGGAACAGCTTACATCCTGCAATGCTACCTTTAACAACTCAAAACATTCACATCTGCCTGTCCCAGGTCCTTGGGAAAGACTTGATAGGTGTACAAAAAAGCCAAATCCAGTCCGTACACCTGTGTGATGACCTGCGGCATGGCACAAAGGCAACACAGCCAGATAAAAAGTAGTAATCCCTTTATTAGTGTCAAACTTTGCCCCCAAGGTCCTGGTTTACCTTCTGGTCTGGTGAAAAACTCTCCCAGGAACAGCCTTTGGCTGCAGAGATTCAAGCTGTCAACAGAAAACTTTTAAGTCCAATCGATGCAAGATGAGGTAATTAATCTGGCAGGGCAAGATAAGGAGTTCCAGAAGGGAAATAGCAGTAAATCAGTTGAGAGGATGCCAGGAATACAGATAACCACAGTCAACACAAGATAAACTCACATTTGTTCCTGGCAAATGCAGCTCTGAGCTGCTTCTCCTTTAAACTCTCTTCCCAGGTATGGCTAATGAAGGGAATCAGGGCCCTTTCCTCCCTTGCAAGCCACGCAACCCACGTTGCTCTCTTCTCTGTTCCTCCCTGAGTTCCTTAGGAGGAAGAGGGGGTGGGCCTGGGTCTTCCTCTGAACCCTGTCTCCTTTGTTCTACCTCTCTTCTGCTCTGCCCAGCCAGACTTTGCCCTTCCCCAGTTTCCTCCACAGCCAACAGAGCCACACCTCCACCCCTTGTCAGCTGTTCATCTTCCTCCTCGGATTCAGACTCCGACAAGGGCATGATAATGTGGCTGTGTGACAAACCATAGTAATTATTAGAGCCAGTGTGATATGGGGGTGAAGAAGAAATTAGCAGGGAATAACTTCCAGTCCAGTGATGGTGAACCTATCTTACATGTGTCAAAGGTGCTATGCCACAACATTTTGGATGACACATCAGTGTTCACCAACACCCAGCAATGATTATTCTCAGTACCTCTATGTGGCCTCAATGACTCTCAGAAAGAGGACTAATAACCAGATGACTGCATGGAATATAAATGCTTCTATTCTCCACCATTCTGTCAGAACTGAAGAAACTTCTTAGATGAGAAGTGAAAACCAAAACAAGGAAGTCCAGTTGCCTTTTGAAAAATGACCTAGATGATTGAGAATCTCCATAGACATAGTCACTATAAGTTAGCAGCAAAGACACATACTGATATAGCAACCATCAATTAACTAATTTATTTTTTACTCAGAACAGAGTACAGATTTGTCTAATTTATACTTGAATGCAAACTTAATTTTTGCAATTATAAACTAACATACAAGCTCAAAGTGAGCTATTCTTCATCATTCATACTTCTCCAGATTTTGTAAAGCTCATAGTAACACAAAAATACACATATTCTTGAAAATAATGGATGAGGTGAAGAGCCTTTTGAGAGCTGCATTCAATGAAATTTCATTTTAATGTATGCTGATCAGTGTACAGTCAAAGAGATAATAATATTATTCGAAATTCTAAGTCTCTAATGAGTGCTTGAGCTTTATAGAGGAATACTTTGCAAAGGATTTTGTCCTGGTTTGCTAATTATTCTCCAACTAAATGTAAAATTATTCCTGATAATCAAGATCTCCTGGATGTTTTTTATGTTGCACTGTGGGAAGCCAGATGCTTGGAAACTATGATTCATACTTCTGCACAATGTATGAATGCAGCCAATATGGCTTGCTTAACGAACTGTATTTAAAGTACATTATAGATTAACGTGTTATGTGAACCAGAACTTTAAACTTCGTTTTCGGATGATGAAGTAAAAGAAACTACATATATTGATGTTTGTGAACATGTGCACATAACTCACCTACATAAAAATCTGAGGTTCTTTAATTAAAATTGACAATTGCAAGCATTATTGGATTGGCATGTGGCTATCACCAAACTAATTGCTGTTTATTTATAATGTTTCCCTTTTTTATTTTAAAATCCAGCAGAAAAGAAGTGGATTTTTCCTGCAAATCCCTTCTCATGATAGAAATGATTGCAAACAGTAATTAAGGCTTGAAAAATTATGGGGGAGGAAATTCAATTGCAAAAATATTAATTGAATGTGTGCTATCAAACACCATCTACTCCCCTCCCACTCATTTAACCTACCATTCGGTTCCCAAATGTTGTTTGAACTTTCTTTAATTCCAGTCCTGAGTTGGGGACACATTTGCGCATTTGCCTTTGATTTGTATCCTGCACTATCTTGAAAGTTCAAGGGAGATTATAAATTATATACATACAGTATATACCACATTTGTTTTGCTGCTCTTGCTATGGGAAAAAAGGAGATCTCCCTTGGCTGGTTCAAACTTTTGTATTTATTTTAAGTTTACTCACAGATGTTATGTTTATTTTTGGCATGGTGACACTTTTGTTCTTATAGTGTTACTTCCTTCTTTCTCCCTCCTCACTCACTCACTCACTCCCTTCCTCCTCCTCCTCCTCTTTCTCTTACCTCTCCTTTCTCCTTTTTTTCTTTCTCCTTTCTCTTCCACCTCCTTCCAAATGTCTCAGAAATGTAGGAATCTAACATTTATTCCATTTTCTTCCAAGACTGTAAAAGCGTTGCTGTAGATTCTGAGGCATTTACTTTGTTACTATACTATATATTTCTGTGAAAAGTATTCTGCAAGATTTGGGCAAACATTTGAGGAGAGAGAGGAGAGGTAGATGAAAAAGCTGTTTCAGTTTCGTTTTTTTTTTCCTTATTTTTCCATTCATTAATTGGTGTTGTGGCACCTTCAATTCAGCTTCCCCAAATATCTACAAGTTTTGTTTGTCAGTTTGCTCCACTGACAGTTTCCCATCAAATTTTCCTAAAGTGATGCATCTTTCTGCATTGTTTTGATAAATATGCAGTCTTTTGCATGGACATTTCTGCAATAAACTTGCTTTTTTTAAAAAAGAAGCAACAAACTCAGAGGACTTGTAAAGTTCAGATAGTTGAGTGTTCAGCTTTCAACTGTAATTGGCAAGTGAGATTTGGTTCATATATTGATTAAAAACAGCAAAATTACCTCCGTCATCATTCAAATGAGAACCAGTAGTTGCTCCATCTCTACAATGGGCAAGCAGTGGACAGTGATGATACTACAGGTGAAAGTCACTGCAACTGAAAAGTATCTCTTTGTGCCCCTTCAGCAAAATTCAGGCACCATTTATTCAACACTGGGTTGTATAAACAGAGGCATAGAATCAAGATCACATGAAGTATTAGTGCCGCTTTATAAAAACCTAGTAAGGCCACACCTAGAATACTACAACCAATTTTGGTCACCATACCACAAAAAAAGATGTTGAGACTTCGGAAAAAGTTCAGAGAAAAGTAACTGAGATGATCAAAGGCCCAGAGACTAAAACATATGAAGAAGGGCTGCAGGATTTGGGCTTGGCTAGGCTAAAGAAAAGAAGAATTAGGGGTGACATGTTAGTAGTATTCCAGTATTTGAGGGGCTGCCACAAAGAAGAGGGAGTATTGCAGGATGTAGGAGTCCAGCAGTATCTGTACCAAGCCAGAGAGAGGTATATTCTACCTGTTTCTCCCAACCCAGTAACACCCTTTGTACTATTTCTTTCCTGGCCTCAGATCTGCCAAACCCTGCCTGGCTGGGGTCTCTGGTTTTACCCCTCCCCTCTTCCTGCCCCCCCCCCTCACCCAGGACATGTCCCAAGTTTTTTGGGGGGTCACCTTTTAAATCTGGGGCTCACAACCGAGTCAATTTTCCAACTGCAATTTGATGAGTGAGAGAAAAGCAATGGGACAATTACCAATTATGAGCCGTGGTGGTGCAGTGGTTAGAGCGCAGTACTGCAGGGCTACTTCTGCTGATTGCCGGCTGCCTGTAATTTGGCAATTCGAATCCCACCAGGCTCAAGGTTGACTCGGCCTTCCATCCTCCTGAGGTGGGTAAAATGAGGACCCAGATTGTTGGGAGCAAGAGGCTGATTGTGTAAACTGCTTAGAGATGGCTGTAAACGTATAGTGAAGTGGTATATAAGTCTAAGTGCTAGTACTATTGCCCTTCCTTCCTTCCTTCCTTCCTTCCTTCCTTCCTTCCTTCCTTCCTTCCTTCCTTCCTTCCTTCCTTC
>BLBF01000097.1:4509904-4527331 GCA_015471245.1 Laticauda colubrina
TTCCTTCCTTCCTTCCTTCCTTCCTTCCTTCCTTCCTTCCTTCCTTCTTTCCTTCCTTCCTTGTGGTTAGAATGCAGTATTGCAGGCTAATTCTGCTGACTGCCAGCAGTTCAATCTTGACCGAAAATGAGGACCCAGCTTGTTGGGGATAAGAGGCTGCCTCTGTAAACCACTTAGAGAGAGCTGTAAAGCACTGTAAAGTGGTATATAAGTCTAAGTGCTATTGCTATTTACCTGAATTTGGCCTTCTGCTACTCAAGAATAGCAGCTTTTTAGCAATTGCATCATAAGGCTCGCATTTCTAAAGCGCCTGGTCCAAACTGCAATGACATCATGACCTTTCCCCATCCTAATATCTGATGTAAGTGTACAATTTGAGCATTAATTGTTAAGATGCTTTTGTGTGTCCATGAATATTAACTTATGTTTGCTGACTGTGATGGGATATATTTTTTTCATCCAAGAAGTATTTTTTAGAATTATACTTTAAACGTGTATAAGTATATCTACACACCTCCTTTGTCTGCTTCTTGCCTTCATTAACTTTGAACAAAGCCTGCACAGGAATCCAGACAAGTGGGAGGCGACCGAAATTAGCTTTTAAAAACAAATTAATTGTGAAGCAGGAAAGGGAGCAATTGCATGCATTTTGGAACCACACTACCAAGAATATGAAGAAATCTATCAAAAGTAGCTCAGCACAACCATAAGATTCTGGGATTCCTTGCTAAATCAACCTCTGGTCCCCACTTGGGCCTTGCACATTGTGTGAACTCCGCAATCGTGCTAAGCTAAAAAAGGAAAGGGGTGGAAGTTTTGCAAGTTGTGTGAACAAGAGGGTTGGTTTTCCTGGTTTTCTTTAGGGGAAAAAAATTCCTTTTTGATCAGTGCCATTTAAGGGCAGGTCAATTTTTCAACTCAGATCATCACCAAACTGGGGAGAAGGGTAATTTCCCCTCCCAGGAGAGGCTGCGGGGACGCGCTCAGAAGCTGCGGCCGTCGAGGATCGAGCCGGGTGATGGGAAAGGGCGCAGCGCACACGTCTGCAGCCTTCCAGAGGATCGCTCGCCACCCCACCCCCACCCCCACCCCTCAGGAGAAGCCTCCATCCTCGCATCCCGAAAAGCGGGAAGGGCGCAACGCCCGCCTGCCGCCTTCCAGAGGATCGCTCGCGCCCCGCACCCCACCCCGGGAGAAGCCAGTGGAACAGAAGTCGCCCTCGGAAGTCGTGAGAGCTTCACCACTGGAGGCTTTCAAGAAGAGGCTGGACTGCCTCTCTGTCAGAAATGGCGTCGGGTCTCCTGCTTGGGCAGAGGGGGGGGGGTTGGACTAGATGACCTCCAAGGCCCCTTCCACCTCTGATGATCTGCAAGCTCCCATCCTCGCCTCCCGGGAGCGCGCATCTTGGAGCGGAGAGCCTGGACAGCGGAGGAGGTGGCACCCGGCGGGGGGAGAAGCGAAGTCCGCACAGCCCCGCTGCGCGTCTCCTGGGGTGGCAGCTCCTCTCCGCGCCGCTCTCCAAGGCGCCTGCCCCGGACGAGCGCCGGCGGGGCTCCCTGCCTGCCCAGGGAAGGCTCGGCGGGAAAGCGGGGCGGCTGCCAGATGGCGAGCCGGCCCGGGACCCCGGCGGGGCAGGAAGGTGCGTCTCTCCGGCCCCGCCTCGCCGCGCCCCGCCCCGCGCCGGGTGAAGGCTGGGCTGGCCAGCGAAGCAGCAGCAGCCGCAGCCGCCGCAGCAGAAGCCGGTCGGGCAAGTGCGCGGCCTGCGGGGCGGCGCCCAGGGAAGGCTGGCTGGGGGCTGCAAGGACCGGACCGGACCGGGGCCGGCTCGGCCGCCTAAGGAGCGGCGAGGGGACGGCCCGGCCCGCGCCCTCCGGGGGAGCGATGCCCTCGCCGCCCCAGCCCGCCGCCGGGACTCCGCGTTGCCCGGGGGCGCCCACCGCCCATGGGATGTAGCCGCGGCGGGCCGCTGTGGGGGCTCCCGCGCGCCCCGCTCGCCCTGGCCATGCTGCTGCTCTGCACCTACTTCTTCTACTGCCTGACCGGCCCCTGCCAGCCCCTCCGCCGGCCCGGCCCGCCCGGCTGGCCCCCCCAGCGCCCTCCCGAGCCCCCCGGGCAGGAAGAGGAGGAAGAGGAGGAGGAGGAGGAGGAGGAAGACGGAGCCGCCGGAGCCGAGGAGGACGCGCCCGATGCCCCCGATGCTCCGGCCGGGGCTCTGCCCGTGGCCAGCGGCTCCGGCCAGAAGAAGTTCCCGCAGGCCATCATCGTCGGCGTGAAGAAAGGCGGGACTCGCGCGCTGCTCGAGTTCCTGCGCGTCCACCCGGACGTGCGAGCCGTCGGGGCAGAGCCGCATTTTTTCGACCGCTGCTACGAGAAGGGGCTGCTCTGGTACAGGTAAGAGGGCTCCGTCCCGGGCCAGGAGGTTGCGCTCCACTTGCGCCCTCGCCCCGCCAGCCAGCGCTGCGCTGCGCTCGCTTGGAGCCCCTGCGCCCGGTCTCCGGCGCTGCTCCGGGTTGGGAAATATCCTCCAAGGCGCTTCCCCGACCGCCCCCCGCCCCCCACCAAAGGCAAACCGGACGGTCTTGGCTTATTTGCTGAAAGACGTTTCGCTTCTCATCCAAGAAGCTCCTTCCGTTCTGATGGCTGGAAATTAGTTTTCCCAGCCCCGAGCAGAGCCGATCCCGGCCGGCTTTCCCCAACTTGCCTGGGATGGGATGGAAGTGGGAAATCCTCGAGAAGACAGGAGCGGGATGAAAGTGGGAAATGGGTGGGGTAGTTAGCAAAATGGGTCGAATTAGCCAAGCCAGGAGGACAGTTCCTTCGGCCCGGTCCAAAACTCAAATATTCATCTGGCCACCCCGCGGAGGTCTGAAGAGCCCCCCAATGCCTCCTCCCGAGTCCGTCCTCTTCCTCCTCGAATCCACTTTTTTTTTTTTTTTTGGTGCCCTTTGGGCGTTTATTGATTTTCTTCGTGCCGCTGCCATACGCTAAATCAGGGGTCTCCAAACTGGGCAACTTTAAGACTTGTGGACTTCCACGTAGCTGGCTGGAGAATTCTGAGAGTGGAAGTCCACAAGTCTTAAAGTTGCCCAGTTTGGAGACCCCTGCGCTAAATAAATAAACTAACTTTGTGCCACTGCCTGCCTGCCTTCCCACCCTGGCTCTGCTGAGAATAAACGTTGCCCCGGATCATTTCCACTGGAGTTGTCCCTCTGCTATGCGCAGGTTGCTTCGCTGGCTCCTCCTGTTGCTTTTTTCCCCCCTCTTCGGTAAAGTTTTGCTTTGGACAGGCACAAATAACTCAACCTAACGGTTGGGTTTTCTTTGGAAATTCAGCAGCGCTGCTGTGAACTTGGGAGGTTATATTGATTATGGTGTATTTCTCCCCCCTAGCCCCTTCCCTTGTTTTAGGAGATCCTCCTGCAAAAGGGCTCAATCGGTCTGATTTTTAAATGGCAAAGGCTGACAGCAGCCAGGAGTTTAAAAAGTTTCTTCCCTGATCGCTCCTGCCTTGTTCAGACAAGACTTTGTTGCTAGATACCGGGCGACTCTGGAAGATGATGAGCCCAGCTCTTGTTCCCACAATGGATGAAAGCCTCACGCTGCTTTTTCTTACCTTCCTCTTACTTTTTACAATAGTTTCTATTCTGGGATCTCGGGTAGAAAAGAAATCCTGACTTTCCAAGGCTGAAAGCTGCCTGCTTTTGAAGTCTATGGCGGCTTGTCCGCTTCTGTGACTTCAAAGGGGCTCTAGATTTCACAAAGGCAAAAAGTGAACAAAAGCGAATCGGCTATGAAACCCCCTTAAAAAACAACAACAACAGATGATTAATTGAGGTTCAGGTATTTTTCCTCGGTGCCTTGCTCTGGGATCTTAGGCTCTGAGCCTTTTCTGTTCTGCAGAAAGTTTCTGTTCTTATAGCCCCTTCCTCTCCACGCTATCTTGAAAGTGAAGTCAGGATGGTAGATGCTCTGATCCTATTTTCAGCCTTCTAATTGCCCTTATTTCCCCATCCTTTTCTTCTTCTTCTACATTCCTTCTCTTGTGTGAATAATAATTTTCTGCAAATTTGGGTTCACTTCCACCCTGTTGAAAGTGAAATCCAGGATGGTTGATCCTCTGATCCCATTTTTCAGCCTGGTTGTCCTTATTTCTCCATCCTTTATTTTTTTTCTTCTTCTTCTACATTCCTTCTCTTCTCTTGTGTGAGTAATGGTTTCCTGCAAATTTGGGTTCTCCTGAATGCAATCTCGGAAGACAGCGGTGAGATAGATTTGAAATCAGGGTCTAAACTTCTTGGGGTTTCCTTCCCCTTTGGAGCAGCCCTCAAAAAAGGATAATTTCAGAGCCAGATCCTGGAAAATGTCTTTAAAATAAACAAGCGGAAACGCTGTACGGTAGCGCTTATTAGCTAAATCAAAAGTGCTGCCTTTATGTGGAGAGAGGCAGGAATAAATACTATGTGGAAGAGAAAGTTTGCCTTTAATCTTCGGCTTCTTCGTCTTCTCAGTTGTCTTTCACAGTTTCTTCCCCAGTTAGCTATTTTACAACGAATTTGACTGATGGTTTGTGAACTGGCTACTAGTTCTTGATGTCAGGGGGTATATATACCTCACTGTACATATACATAAATGGCGTGCACAACGGCTTCAAGTCTATTGCAAACTTGATTTGAACAGAATAATAAAAACCCTTTTTGTTTTTTGTATTGGTCTCGAGAGCCTCTCTTGGGGATTTGGGTTTTGTTTTGTTGCTCCTGGGATCACGATAGGCCTCCAGCTCCTTGTGATGAATGCTTCCAAAAATCAATAAAAGCATTTAGAGTTAAGAACTGGGGGGGCTTCATTTCAAGCCATGGATATGCATTATCCCTGATGTAACAGCAGGATAATGAACCTTCTGTTTCCCCCCCACCCAACACACACCCCCAAGAAATTCAAATTTCTTGAGCAAAATATATAAACAAAAGAAGAAGAAGAAGGGGGGGTGGAAATGGTTGGAAGAATTGCAGAAGGTCTGCTCCTTGCACCCAGACCTTTGTGCATTCTTAATTGACTGGACAAAGAGTTTTTTGGAGAGAAGCTGTGAAAAGAGCCAGGTCCTTCTCATAATGGCAGGAGAGCCTGTTGAGGACTTTACAATCCTCTTCCAGTTTCAGAATGGAGGGGAGGCATGGTGCTGTTTCATTGTTCCAAACCTGCTGCTGGAGCGATCAGGCCCCCAGAAACAGTGATCCTGTCAGATCTCATCAGATCCCACGTGGGGGATCATCCCAGCAAAATATTAGCACTGTTCGCAACTTCTTGTCCCCCCTTCTTCTTCTTCTTTTTTTTTTTTTAAAAGCCTTTTCAATTCAATGTCAATGTATTCAAATCAGCCTCTAGATAAAATCACATTTTGCAAACGCCTAATTTTCTGTTATGAGATCTTAGCACTGGGGTGGCTTATTTCTGAAGGGGAGACAGCTACCAGCCAGGCCCCCATGACAACGCTAAATTGAAAAGTTTATGGCTCAATGGGTTACAGAAACACATCAGCATCTAAGCACATGCAATGATCCAGGTTGTTTCATAAATTAACATTCCAGTGTATTTGTTTGGTGCTATTGGGCAGGTGGGCACAATAATGTTGTTGTTGTTGTTGTTGTTATTATTATTATTATTATTATTATTATTATTATTATTATTATTATACACAAAAATGACAGTATATACAGCAAACGAGATAACCATGCTGCGTTTCATATCACAAATCACTAGTCAAACACTTCCCAAGTGTTTAGGACTGAGTAATGTATCGGCAGATTATGCGAGCAGATCCCAGTAAGGTGGCCTTCTGCAGCTGACCAATGGTGATCTTGTCAGTGCCAATTGTTTCTAAGTGCTTGCCTAGGTCTTTAGGCACAGCACCCAGTGTGCCCAGTATCACTGGAACCACCTGCACTGGTTTATGCCAGAGTCTCTGCAGTTCGATTCTCAAGTCCTGATATCTGGTGATTTTTTCAAGTTGTTTCTCGTCGATTCTGCTGTCACCAGGTATGATGGGAAAGTCGATGATCCACACTTTTTTCTTCTCCACAATTGTGATATCCGGGGTATTGTGTTCCAGAACTTTGCCAGTCTGTATTCAGAAGTCCCACATAATCCCACGGGGTGCCACCTTGACCCCCCACGGGGTGCCGCCTTGGTGTGGTGGGGGGCTTAACTGTTCCAATGAAGCTGAGAGCTGTGCTGGCAGCAGTACAAACTACCAGCAGGTCCAACCATGTCAGAGAGGTTGAGCCTGAGGAGCTGAACTGAGTGCACCCAACAACCCATGCAATGAATCATGGTGAAACACAACCGAACGAAGCCTGTACTGGATCAGTCGTCACCTGGATTAACAAGGATGCATCGGGTGCTGGGGAACCTGGGCATCCGTCGACAAGTGGGCTATAGGCCACGGGTCCCAAAGCTGAGCAACCAGGGCCTGCAGGGCTACTGGAAGCTGAACAACCTCAGAAGCAGCAGAAATACACCATGTCAGAGAACTGCATTATTATTATTATTATTATTATTATTGTTGTTGTTGTTGTTGTTGTTGTTGTTGTTGTTGTTATTAAATCTTTAATGAGATTCGTAGCCTTTGGGGCTGGTTGGTAGCTCAACAGCTCAAATCCTAACCAAGGACCTAGGAACTGTTCAGGTAGCATCGGAGGATATAAGCTGTTCCAAGTAGGGTGGGTTTTTTGTAGAATCAGAGTACTCAAGTCTGATAAATTCAGAATTTCCAAATAGTGAGGTAGCCCTTTAGGTATTGCTCCAAGGGCTCCAGTTACAATTAGGATAACACATGATTTCTTTTTCCAAAGTCACTCAACTTCAATTTGTAAGTCCCGATAATTTGTGATTTTTTTCTTGCTGCGTGTCTACAATTCTTCTTCGTCGTCATCATCATCATCATCATCATCATCATTATTATTATTATTATTATTATTATTATTATTATTATTATTATTGGATTTAAAAGGCTGTGGAATGTATCCCCCATGAAATCAAGATTCACAGTGCAGAAAGAACCATTGTGTACAGATGGGTTGGCTTCCCTGTATAGATTGAGTGCCCGAAATCTGGAGAGCAAAATTATAGAAATTATTTGAAACATTGAAACTTTCTTCCTCTTTAAAATATTTGACCACTTAACCTTGCAAATTGCTTTTCTGATCCATTTCTTTCTACTACAAGTATAAATTCACTTTTCTATTCTTATCCATGTGCAGATTAAGGGGAAAAGTTTGTCAGTTGAAGATGATTTGCACCTGGATATAAATATCTACTTTTGTGTGTGTGTTTTTTAAAAATTATCTCCCAGGAGAATCTTTGAATGGCCATTTTTGTAGTACTTCTAGTACTGAATATTATGGCACTGCAAGTACAGAAAATGTAGGACTAAAATTGATCAGAATACCTACATGATTATAGTGCAGCGAGAATTCATTCAGGAGGTGAGATATTCTTTTCATATAAATGCACTCTGAGTGGCCTTAGTTGGAAGGAAACCAACCATAATATACGTCCCTGATAATAAATGTCGTATCTTGGCCAATCGTTAACAGGTAGTCCTCGACTTACAACAGTTGTTGAAACAGTGTCATTCAAAGTTAATAACAGCACTGAAAAAAAGGGATTTATGACCATTTTTCACACTTATGAACATTGCAGCATCTCCATGGTCAAGTGATTTGGCAACTGACTCACATTTATGACCCTTGGAGTGTCCCTGAGTCACATGATCCCCTTTTGCGACCTCATGAGCAAAGTCAATCTGGGAAGCTGTTGTGGTTAGCCCACAGCAGATGTGGAGGGCTGAGGAGAGCAAAGACTCAGATGAGGGGCCAAGACCATTAGGGAGTGGACTGCTGCCTTCAGAGATTGTGGGGGCTGGCAGCAGCGAAGAGGACGTTCCCGAGGAGCCTGTGCCAAGTGCATGTGCATGCAGGGCTGCTTGCAGGACAGAGCAGTTGCAGTAGCATAGGTGACTCAGGAGTAAGGCTGCAAAGTAATGGCCCTTCCTTCAAGAAGATAAAAGCCAGCTGTGAATCGGACATTTTTTGCAGGAAGCAAAGATGTTTTGAAACTCAGCTTCATGGACATTACAGTATCATTTAAGTTGGTATTTGAAGACTCCTGTGTTGTGAAATATTTCTTATCTGTTATTCTTGGCATCCTCGCACAGTTTTGGCGAGGTTTGTGCTTATCAAAGTTAATTAGTTTGCAGCAGCCTTTTAACCGGAGATTCGTAAGAATCATTAAAAGGTTTCTGTTCCCTTTGGTTCGTGTTTGTTTTATTGGAAAAGGGTTTGGGTCAGAACAGAAGCCAGATTCACTTATTCTATTCTACTCTACTCCATTCCTTATTCTATTCTATTCTATTCTATTCTATTCTATTCTATTCTGTTCTGTTCTGTTCTGTTCTGTTCTGTCTGTTCTATTCTAGTCTAGTCTAGTTTACTCTAGTCTAGTCTTCATTCCTATTCTAGTCTGGTCTAGTCTATTCTACTCTACTCCATTCCTTATTCTATTCTGTTCTGTTGTGTTCTGTTCTATTCTATTCTTGCTTCTTATCTGGTGGAAAAAGTGAGGATTTTAAAATGACTTTTTCATTTCTCAGATTCTTGGGCATGTTACAATCGATAGACTTTTCAGGACTACGTTTGCTTGTCCAGGAAAACCTATTGTCAAGGTTCCAAGTAATAGTCCCATAGTGAGTGAAATTGTGAGGCAGATGGATTCCTCAAAGAATAGCTTTTATTGGATATATCATATTGGCACAGATCTGGTGAAAACCGACTCTGAAGCTTCCCGTGGTTATTAAAAGTAAAACTTTAAAAGTAAAAGTAAAACTTTGTCATGAAAAGTAAAACTTTGTCACTTTCTCAACACAATCAGTCACAATGTCCAATCACGGCACTGTCTAGTTGCCTGGTGACATCATTCTGCCTTCTTCGGACCAGCTGTGAGAATGTCCTTGGTTCCCAAGAGAAAATATTTTGTTTGGACTGCAAACTCCCAGCTATCTCAATTCCCCCCCTGCCTATCCCTCAGCTCCAGTGTGGCAACACTGAAGCAGTCAAGAATGGCTTTGGTCAGGTCAGCTTCAGGGTTGATAATTATCTTTAATTATTTGTTAGCTTTTAACACATTGTTTATTATTTTACTTTCTGCTGTCACTGTTTAATGCTGCCTCTTGATGAGAAACTTTTAATTTTTTTTTTGATCCAATTTTTTTGTAGTCAATCTGTTTATTTTGAAGAAAATCGACTTTCATTAACTTGGTTTGGTTAGTGAGTTCTAATCCTGCCTTAGGCCTGAAATCCAGCTGGGTGATTTTGGGCCAGATACTCTCTCTCAGCCCAACCTACCTCATGGGATTGTTGTCATGGGAAAAATAGGAGGAAGGAATATTAGGTATGTTCACCACCTTGAGTTATTTATAGAAATAATAAAGATGGGAGTCTGTTAAATTATTAAGGAAACAAGTGTCAAGCGCTGGGAAAATCTGGAGATTGAGGCAGTTCAAATGAGCATAAAGATTTATTGTAAGCTTAAGTTCTCTACAAGAATCTGACCAACTGGCCATTAAGGGAAATGAGTGGGAGATAAGAAAGAAAATTCAAAGTGGGATGGAATTAGATTTCTTGTGGGTGCGCAGGGATTCATGACTTATTCCCACAGGCTCAACCCGGTCATCTTCTACAACAAGTAAATAAGTAGTTTAATGGATGAGACCAGTTGATTTTCATGGCTTTAATCCAGTGTCTGTGAGAAGAGGTGACCTAGTTTGTTGGGTTTCTTAAACCACGTCATTTCTCAGTAAAGCCTGTTGTGCCTAAATTCTGAAAATTATGTTGGGGTGGAAAATTTTACAGTCCCTAGTAAATATTGTCTTCATGTTGGAGATCAGAAATGGTGTCTGTGATGTGTTTTTATGTGTTGCATCTCTATCCCACCTTCCATGGGCTATTGAGATGGAGTATGTGGTAGGTTCTTTCAATTTAGGCCCATTATAACTCTTAGGATAAGCTAAGAAAAAGTCAACTTCCAAGCTACACATGGATTTCACCTTGGGTAGGTCTCTTCAACCTTGATCCTTATCAGACCAACAGAGTTGGAAAGGATCTTAGAGGTCTTCTACTCCAACCCCCTGATCAAGCAGGAGACACTATATCATTCCAGATAGGTGAACTGTTCAGTCTCTTCTTGAAAGCCTTCAGTGATGGAGCACCTACAACTTCTGAAGGCGAGTTTGTCCACAGGTTAATTGTTTTAATTGTCAGGAATTTGTTCCTTCATTTGCTTGTCTCCCCTGTAATTCCAAACAGTACTTATATACTTTGAAATTCTGTCATAACAAGTAGGGATTAACAATGGGTTGATCACGTGATCAAAGCTCCTCCCTTTTTCAAATACATCTCAGATGTGACATATGTAAATTGATTAAAAGATGCTGAATCATTTAGGTTGCTGATACCCAGGCAAATGGCAGTCCACTCTCTTCTTGAAAGTCTCCAGGGATGAAGCTCCCACAACTTCCAAAGGCAACTTCTGTTCCATGGGTTGATTGTTCTCACTGTCAGAAAGTTTCTCTTTGTTTCCAGGTTGAATCTCTCCTTGATTAGTTTCCATCCATTATTCCCTGTCTAGCCTTTGGGTGCCTTGGAAAACAGCTTGGCCCCCTCATCCTCTCTGTGGCAGCCCCTCAAATACTGGAGCACTCCTGTCTCCCCTGGTCCTTCTCTTTACTAGACTAGCCAAGCCCAGTTCCTGCAACCATTCATGGTATCTTTTAGCCTCCAGTAATAACTACAAGCAACAAGTAATCTTGTTGGCAACATTGTACAAGTCATTTTTGGTGGCTGCAGAATTCTGGGATTGAAGTATAAACATCTTCAAGATGCCAGGATGCCAAGATTTGAAAAAAACACTACTCTAAGTAATCTAAGGTCCTGAAATGTTCTGGTGGTTTCTCAGGACCAACCCAGACTAAATCCTGCTGGGCTTTAGAATTAGACAGGCTTAACAAAGTGTTGTCCTTTGCTGAGAGCAACTCAAAGTCCTGGCAATGTTTACTTCGGTATAACCGTGCTTAAAGATTAAATGATAATTTTATCATTTAAAGATTAAATGATACACCTCTCCATGGTTTTCCAGAGAAGAGTTAACCACCTGCTCAGTTCTCAGCCTTAACTGCAGCTCCATCATAATCTCTTGATCTGTGTAAAAAGTAGGAACTAAACCTACTGGCTTTAACGTTTATCTTTCGTTCCCCTCCCTTTCTTTTTTGTAAGCTTGTTAAACTTACCTCTGTTTCTTTTACTCATTTTCCTTTTGGCAGAGAAAGTTGGTTCAGGTGTATTTAAGATTGCATACGGTTGCAGGGGGATGGAGATATATTTAAATCTGGGTGTGGATATGCGCTTGGGGGTTGGAGAAAGAATTGTAGAAGCTGAGCTCCTGGGGGAATCTTTTAAAGTAGTGTCAACATTTCTGAAATAGTTGACTAAGCCGACAAATTCCAAATTGTGCCAAAAGCTTTTAATTGCCAGCATGTTGACCCCACCTTCTGCACCTGTGGAATTGTTCGATTTAAATGATTTAAAAATAATAATAATATTTTGAGCCACTAACTCCTTCTGCACAACCCAAGTCTCTTTCTATTTTCCCATGCAGTGTTTAATCCTGAATGATGGTCTGTGGATCCAGCATGAAATATTTCATAGATGGCCTCTGATCAGCATTTGTCATTCCTTAAAGAAAGAAGTTATTTTGCTTTGTAAATATATTGTGCAACTCAACAAAAGGCAAAGGGTAGTATCTTTCCCTGGTGTGTTTTTTTGATGCTTTTCTTAGCCCTACCTTTTTCTGCAACTTGGGCCCTTTGTTAATAACAAAAGAAACCTTCAGTTAGAAAGCCATGAGTAATTCCCCAGATTGCTGAACCCTTTTAACCCTTGAGTGTGGGTCAGAAGAAGACTGTCCAATTCAATAGAGAGAGCAGGATGCAAATTGAATCAGTAAATGCATAAAGCAAGAAGTAGAACAGTTTTCCTTGCTGGCACAAATGCATTTATGACCATCCAGGACTTAAGGAAATCATTAATTCAAACCAGCAGCATTTGCAGAGAGGCCTAAAGCAGGGCAAAACTGCAGCTGCAAAATCACCTCTGGAGACTTCCCTTTTCTATGTGCATCATGTTGTGCCAGTGTGACTGTTATGTTGTTGTTGTTTTGCTACAAACACACACACTGCCCGTGCCCCTAATCTAAACACTTAAAAGGTTTGGGTTCTATTTCCCTAGGGCTTCAGCTAAACTTCAAGTTTAGAAAAAGGAGTTTTAGCTACTCCTGCGGCAGTGAACAGCTACGCAACAGGCTAAATTCAGATAAATGCAGGGAAGTTTTTGCAAACCCCACCTGTCCGGGCACAGCGAGACTGATGAATTCTAGCTACAGTGGAAAAGGGGTGAGGTTGCAACAGGTAAACAAGCAATAACCATCCCTCTTAATGATTTCTTGCCACAATTAAATTAAGTGAAGAGGCAAAGTGCGGTTTTAAAACATGTTTCAGCTCAGTCAAGGAAGACACTCTTCTTGGCAGCGTGGAGGCTAAATTCAGTTAAAGTTTTGTGAGAGAATCCCGAAGTTCCTTCACCTCCTGAGGTTATTCCGGATCAATAGGCCTTGGTTCAGGGGTGGGATTCCAGTTGCGGGGTGGGCGTGGCCACGGTGGGCGTGGCCTACCGGAACTTCCGGGAGAGCTGCTTTTTTGCCTTCTCGAGGGTCCGGAGGCTTCCCTCGGGTCTCTGGGAGGGCGAAAATGGCCTCCGCCGAGCTATGGAGGCCCTCCGGAAGCCAGAAACAGGCCCATTTCCAGACTCGCGGTCCTTCCGGAAGGCCCGTTTTCTTCCCTCCCAGAACCTCCACGTAGATCCTGCACTTACCTCCATCAAAAATGGGCCACGTGGAGACTCCTGGGAGGGGAGGGGTGGGATGGGCAGGGCCAGCCGCTCGGTTCAAATTCCGATTTGGCAAACCTGATGCACATTTAACAACCAGTTCGCCCGAAACGGTCCAAACCAGAATCCCACCCCTGGCTTGATCACCTGCTTGCTCAATTAAATAGCTTCTTTCAATCTTCTCTCAGTCCTGGGATTAATGGATACAGGTCGTCCTTGACTTACAACAATTTCTTTAGAGATTGTTTAAAATTACGATGGCACCAAAAAAAAGAGCAACTTACGACTGTTTTTCACAGTTATGACCTTTGAAGCATACCCGTGTACATCAACATTCAGATGCTTGGTGTTCATACTTGTGACCGTTGCTGTATCCCAGGGTCACGTGATCCCCTTATGCAATTTTCTGATGAGCAAAATCAAGGGGGAGGGAAACCAGATTCACTTAATAACCAAGTTACTAATTTATCAACTGCAGTGATTCACTTAATGACTATAGCAAGGAAGGTCATAAAATAGGGCAAAACTCAATTAATAAATGTCTCACTTAACAACAAAAAGTTTGGGCTCGATTGTGGTGGTAAATCCATGACTACCTATATTCACCTGGGTGGTTATGCTACCCTTTTAATTTAATGTTAATTTTCTGGGTGTTGGGTGGATAACCCCCGTTCCCACCCTGGCCTTTGAGGGAAGGCACTCCAAAATGTTATGCATGAAGATAAGAATCTGTTTTGTTCATTTTCAATTTTTAATTTGTTTATTATTATTATTTTTGCATTTCGTTTAGTAAATGGTATGCTGTTTTCATTCTCCTAGTGAGCCCTGTTGTGTTTTAATCATAGTTAACAGAGCCGGTTTTATGAGTCGGAGAAATAATCTTGGCTTGCTTGACCGATTCCTGATTAGCTGTCCTTCCTTTCTATCTCCTCTTGCATTTTTCTGAGTGGATTAGAGTTTGAAGAGGGAGACCAGCAGATAATTGGGATCTAAGCATAGCCTTTAAATTCAAATCATGCAGCCATCAGAACATCTGCAACGCTCTCCAGATTCAATCAGTGGTATGTTCATTCTTCTTCATGCCATATTTCTATGGTTAATAATAGTAATAGCTTGAGATGGCATATGAATGATTCCTCTTTATGCAGAAAAGTGGCGCAGAAAAACATTTTGTGGTTGGTGGTGAGTTTAGAAGAAAGTGTTTATTCATTCCATCTGCAAATAGCCAGTGTGTATTACAACTCTTTCTGGACAAGCAGGCGTGCCGGATTGCTTCAGAGTTTCGGAGAACTTTACACGCATATGGGTGTAACCGTGTAGCTCAGGGGGTCGGTAACATGTCACGCACCAGGAACAGCTATGCAGCTCTTCCCCCATCAAAACAGGACAGATTGCTCCGAGTATCACAGTTCCTTGGAGAGACCTGGACTTATTGCTGAAACTTCACGCATTTTCCTGATCTTCCTTCAGGATGCCAAAACCTTTTGATTTTGGCAATCTCATGAATCATGGGGGTTAATTTTGAGAATCGAAACTACGGACACTTGACACTTTCCCAGTTTAGGATGATCATGAACGGGGCGAGACAAGTCAGAAAAATCAAGATGGCAACTGTGATCACACAATCAGAGTCCCACTCCTTTTTTTAAAAAAAGACTACTGTGTTTCCTTGAAAATAAGACTGGGTTTTATATTAATTTTTGCTCCAAAAGACGCATTAGGGCTTATTTTCCGATTAGATCTTATTTTAAGAAAAATGTGTGTCTGGCTGACGATCTTAACTGGTGCTTATTTTTGGAGTAGGGCAGGGGTGGGATTTTAGCAGTTCGCACCTATTCGCTAGAACCGGTTGTTAACATTCTAAGCAGTTCAGAGAACCGGCTGTTAGAGGAAATTACTGGGCTAATCCTGTAAGGAAGGCAGGAAGGAAACATTCTGGGGTTGCTTATAGAAACTGCCTTTCCGTTAACCCTTATTATATTCTTGGCAGGTCTGGACTTCCTGTCTCAGGAACTTCTCTGGAGTTTTTTCCCTTCCTTTGCTGGTACTTTGCTTGTGTGGAGGGACTCTTCAAAGTTACAGTGGCACTGAAAAAAGTGACTTATGTCCATTTTTCACATTTATGACTCTTGCAGCATCCCCACGGTCACGAGAGGCCGGATGAGGTGAAGTGCCCCTCAACATGAGTGGCATCGAATTAGCCATGCCCACCCAGTCACATGACCACTAAGCCACAGTGAGGAGGTCGAGTTGATTTAACATGCCAGAGAATTGTGTGTTTTTTTTAAAAAAAATAAATCATGATTAAGTAAACTAATTAGAGTGTGGTGCAGGAAAGCAGCAAAAATATTCCTTTCTCTCCCCCAAACTCTGCCAGAAATGAGTGTTAGGCATCCTGCTCCAAGAGGCTGTGCCAGCATGACAACTCTCACAAAGACTAATTTCTGGTGGAGTTTGGGGGAGAGAAAGAAACACTTCTGCTGTTTCTTCTGCTTTCCTTGCATGAAGCCAATAGTGTCTCTCTCTCTCTCTCTCTCCCCCCCCCCCCCGAGAACAGAGCTGGGACAGTATCCTGCGATCCCAAGTAAAGAATGATTGATTGGTAGGAAAATGGGGTGGGAAATTTTCCTACAGACTTTTTGGGGGATTTTCCCAGGGTCTCTGGTCCACAGGATTTACAATTATGAGTTTGGTGGCCCCTGAGGTCCAAAAGGTGGTGATCCCTGTTCTAGAATGTCTTGCTGGTAGATGAAATGTGAGACTCCCTGGGAAATATGTAAAAGTGCAGAATGTGTCTGGACTGAGCAGCTGAAGTTTTGAGTGTCAAACAAGGTCTGTAGGAAGAGCCCACATCAGTAGTGGTATACTACCGTTTTGGACTGGTTCAGCCGAACTGATAGTAAAAAAAAATAAAATCTGATGATCAGCTGAGAGGAGAAAAAAAAAATCAGCTGAGAGGAAAATGAAGAGAAAAGTGCAGAGTTTTCTTTATCCTCTCAGCTGATTGGCACTGCAGGTCTCAGCTGGTGTGGGGAAAGCTGCACAACGGTGTTAGGCAAGGTTACTCCAGCAAGCCACGTCCAGCAAGCCATGCCCACTGAACTGGTGGTAAAACAATTTGAATCCCATCACTGGCCCACATCTTGCCAACTTTTGCAAACAAAGATAACATTCCTTGGCATCTTTTGGGGTACCAAAGATAGTATCTATATGTAACTTTCCCTGGTTTTAAACTTTGAGATTTGAAACACCAGTGTTCTGACCAAGGCTTCTGAGACTGTAATTACGCACACGCTTATTTTAAAAACAAGAATTTGCAACGCCAGGAATTGTTTTCATTCCCAGCCGGAATTAATCTCAAACAGTCCCTCAAGATAAGCACCCACCTTTCTTTTCTGCCAATAACAGTAGTATCAAATGAAATAGGAAAAAAAAACAACCGAAGTACAAAGAGCTGCAAGAATGAATCTGAACCGAACAAACGACTTTGCTTCCTGCAAAGATTTCATCATCTTTGTCAGTCCTTTATACCTGATGGGAGGGGCAGTCATCTCCCAGCTTCACTCCCAAGTTGCCCCTTTTGTCTCAGCTTCTCTTGCCTTCTAGCAGCTTTGTGCACATACACACTGGGAACAGGCTCCCCTTGTTCCTCTGCCTTGCTTCTACCAGACTCCGGAGGCTCCAAAGGCAGCACCCCACTCCCAGATGGTCCTGGTCCCATCCCTGCATCAGATGCAGGATCCTCATCTGAGTCCTCTTCAGACTTTTCCCCGTTTTTCCCCACTGTCCCATTCTTCTGCCATATGCACCTGCTGCCGGCGAATCACAACGCTCCATGAGTTATGGGAAGATGATAAAAAGTCAGTTTTCTATGTTGTTTTTCTGGTATTCCTGTATAGATTTCCAGGGCCGATATGCTTGCAAATTGAACCGTTATCTGTGTTACAGCGAAAACCAAATCAAGCTCTTTGTGTGCAAACTCTTTGAATGCAGCCCAGGTAATTCTAGTCAAAACAAATTGACTCAACCTGGCAAACAGGTTTGGGTTCCCAGGCAGGGACAGAGATGAGGAATGTGAAAAAATAACAAAAAAACAAAAACCCTCTGAGGGAAAAACACCCCAACTCTGAAATATAAGGTTCTGATTTCGGAGAAGCTTTTCAGGGTCAGGACAAACACTTCAGAATTTGAGGATTTCAGCCTCAGAATGTTTGCTTCTCTTCTCAGGAAAATGTATTGGGGGTTTTAAAAAAGAAAACTTGGTCATGCTTTCCCTGTCCCAGCTTGGACATTGAAGAAAGAAAGATCCTGGACTCCATTTGCGGTTCAAGATATACTTTTACTAAAGCCAAGTGGTTACAGCCTAAGCAAAGCCAGATCTGAGGATTTAGAATAGAATAGAATAGAATAGAATAGAATAGAATAGAATAGAATA
>BLBF01000097.1:4527341-4559524 GCA_015471245.1 Laticauda colubrina
ATAGAATAGAATAGAATAGAATAGAATAGAATAGAATAGAATAGAATTAGAGCAGAGTAAGAGCAGAGTAAGAGTAGAGTAGAGTAGAATACAATAGGGTAGAATAGAATAGTAGAATAGAATAGAATTAGACTAGACTAGACTAGCGTAGTGTAAATTGAATTAGAGTAGAGTGGAGTAGAATCAGAATCAGAATTAGAATTCTTTATTGGCCAAGTGTGATTAGATACACAAAGAATTTCCATGTAAACCCAGTAACTTTCCCCTCTCCCAGGCCCTCCCCGCCTGGTCATCTTGTTAGTGTCCAAAAAGGTTCAAACCAGTTGTTAGAATACAACAGAGCTGGAAGGGGCCTTGGAGGTTAGAATTAGAATAGAATACAGGTTAAAGTATTACTTGGAGGTCTTCTAGTCCAGCCCCTGCTCAAGCAAGAGACCCTATACCATTTCAGACAAACAGTTGTCCAATCTCTTCTTAAAATCCTCCAGTGCTAGAGCATTATGTATGTATGGCAAAGACAAATGCCAGGAAAGTCTCACTGTGTCCAAATTTTAATAATTACTTAATAATTTTTTTCCAAAAAAAACTGGGGAATCCTGTCATCTCCCTGGCAAAGGCAGCCCAATTGTTGCAATCCGGGAAGGGGTCTTCTTCCCTCTATCTGCCCCCCACCACCAGTCTATTCTGCTGCTTTGATGGAGGGGGGGACTAGTACGCAGCTTTTTCTCTGGTAATATCACATTACTAACTGGAGCATACAAAACATTGGCTAGACCAATACTCAAATACAGCTCATCAGTCTGGAAACCAGCATTACGTATCTGATATTAGCACATGAGATATTAGCATATGAGAAAGTCCAGAAGTTCTCCACTCCTCTACTAGTTGTAGAATACCTTATGCCACCAGACTTGAAATTCTAGACCTAGAAAACCTTGAATTACGCCATCTTCTGTCTGATCTAAGTATGCTGTATAAAATCATACATTGCAATGACTTACGTGTCCATGAATACTTCAGTTTCAGCCATAACAATACAAGAGCACACAATAGAAAGAAACTCAAGGTTAACCGCACCAAACTTGACTGCAGGAAATACGACTTCAGCCACAGAGTGTTCAATGTCTAGAATCCTCTACCTGACTCTGTGGTTTCTTCCCCAAACCCCAAAACCTTTAACCTTAGACTGTCTACTATTGACCTCACCCCTTTCCTAAGAGGTCTGTAGGGGACGTGCATAAGTGCACCAATGTGCCTACCGTCCCTGTCCTATTGTTTCTTTTATTTTTCTTATAACTATCCATCTCATGTATTCAAAACTATGTATATACTTATACCTATGATAGTGATTGACAAATCAAATAAATAAAAATAAATAAATAAGAAAGGAAGGAAGGCAGAGAGCAAAGCTAAATGTGGCAGGTTCTGAATGAGCAAATGGGAAGCGGCTGTTTCGCCCCACGTCTCCGCCGGTGTTTCTGACATCAACAGCAACACCAGCTCCGAGAAGGAAACTGCTCCAAGGGGGAAGTGGGCGAGCGGGGCACTCCGATTGTTTGGAGAGCAGGCTTAAAAGCTTATGGCTGACCCTTTTGTAAAGAGGGGAAGGGAGCCCGAGCGTTTTCACAGTCTTAAGCTGGGTGGGGATTGCAAAGTGAGCTAATGAAAGCCTTATGTTAATACCAGGATTTAAGCTCCTAAGTGGCTTTTCAAAGCACTTTTGGTAGCTGCAAAGGAGATTCATCAGCCCAAAGTTAGGGTTGTATTCTTTCTTTCTTTCTTTCTTTCTTTCTTTCTTTCTTTCTTTCTTTCTTTCTTTCTTTCTTTCTTTCTTTCTTTCTCTCTCTTTCTCTTTCTCTTTCTATGTGCCTTTCTTTCTTTTCTTTCCCTTTTTCTCTCTTTCTTTCTCTGTCTCTATTTCTCTCTCTGTCCTTCCCCCTCTTTCTTCTTTCTTTCTTTCTTTCTTTCTTTCTTTCTTTCTTTCTTTCTTTCTTTCTTTCTTCTTCCTCTCTTTCTCTCTGTCTTTTTCTTTCTCTGTGTCTCTATCTCCCTTTCTCCCTGTCTGTCTGTCTGTCTGTCTGCCTGATATTTCTTTCTTCTTCTCTATCATTTCTTTTCTTTCTCTCCCTTTCTTTCTCTGTCCTTTTCCTTTCTTTCTTTCTCTTCTTTCTTTCTTCTCTCTCTCTTTCTCTGTCTCTTCCTTTCTCTGTGTCTCTAACTCCCTTTCTTTCTTTCTGTCTCATTTTTCTTTCTTTCACTCTGTTTCTGTCATTTCTTTTCTTTCTCTCTTTTTCTGTCTCCTTCCTTCCTTCCTTCCATAAGTTGGAATTGGAACCCAAAAGACACATCACCTCCTTGTTCTCTCACTTTTAAGAACAGAGAGAGGGAAGCAAGAATCTGCTTTCAGAGCTTATTACAAAGTTTGGAATAGAATGATTAGGGGAGCCTCACTGGTTACAAAGTGTGTGTGTGTGTGGGGGGGGGGGCTTATCTTGCTTTATAAAGGACAGGTCTTGGTCAGAAACAGGGGTGGGATTCTACCAGTTCACACCGATTCACTAGAACCAGTTGTTAACTTTCAAAGCAGTTGGGAGAACCGGTTGTTAGAAGAAATTACTGGGCTAATCCTGTAAGGAAGGCAGGAAGGAAACATTCTGGTGTTGCTTACAGAAAATGCCTCTCCATTAACCTATTATATATATTCTTGGCAGGACTATTCTTGGCAGGACTAGATATATATCTTGGCAGGACTATATATATTCTTGGCAGGACTAGACTTCCTGTTTCAGGAACATCTCTGGAGTTTTTTTCCTCCTTTGCTGGTACTTTGCTTGTGTGGAGGGACCATTCAAAGTTACAATGGTACTGAAAAAAGTGACTTATGACCATTTTTCAAACTTACGACTGTTGCAACATCCCCACAGTCATGAGAGGCCAGGTGAGGAGATGCGTGCCTCAATGTGAGTGATGTTGGGTTGGCCATGACCAGCCAGTCACATGACCACCAAGCCACACCCACCAACTTAGCCACATCCACAGAACCAGTTGTTAAAAAAATTGAATCCTACCTCTGGTCAGAAAGCTTTTCTCAATATATTTGATGGATTTACAAAGGTAGCAGAGAGAAATATCTTATATCTTGGCAACCCCAGGACCCTTGACTCTGATGGCCATTATTATCAGTCATTGTCACTGTTTACATCTAGGAATTGCATTTATTGCAAAGGAAATAGGGAATCGGGCATGGGTCCCACATCTGAGCTGCACCCAGGGGTGGGGTTCAAAAATCCCAGCAACTGGTTCATTGCCCAGTTGCTGGGTGGGCGTGGCCATGGTGGGCATAGCCTACTAGAATTTCTGGTGGGCCATTTTTTCGCTTTTCCCACAGTCTGGAGGCTTCCTTTGCGCCTCTGTGAGGGCGAAAATAGCCTCCCCTGGATTCCAGAGGCCCTCTGGAAGTCAGAAATGGACCCATTTCCAAACTTCCAGAAGGCCCGTTTTTCACCCTCCAAGGGCCTCTTGTGCTAACTCTGCACTTACCTGCATAAAAAATGGGCTGTGTGGAGATTTCTGGGAGGGGAGGGGCAGTGTGGGTGGGGCCAGCCAGTCAGTTCAACTACCAGTTCGGAAAACCAGATATAAATGTAACATCTGGTTCGCTTGAACCGGTCTGAACTGGCTGAATCCAACCCTATGGATGGCCAGTAGAGGTCAGGCAAGAGACAGCCTTGCTCGCCTCGCTGCACCTCTTGCTCCCTCCCCAGTGCTAGCTGGCATTACTGCAGCCCTCATTATGCTTCATCTTTATTTCCAAGAATTCTCTGGTGCCCAAAAGACTTTCCAAGAAGATTAAACTGACAGGGAGCCACTATCCAAGGCTTGCTTGGGAAATGTTCTCCCATGACAGAATGAAAGCATCATCTGGGCACATTACTGGCAGTTCAAGAAGGTGTGGATGAGCAGCCTTGCCTGATGGCCTTGCCATTATTTGATGTTTTTATTGCCTCTGCACAGTATGGTAGCCCTGATGTGAATCAGTAATTTCCATTCCTCATGGCCACCATTCGGGGAGTACCGTAACATCCCTAAATGCCAAAAATGATGCTCGCTCAGCTGTATTTAACCCACGTGTGGTTTAAAGAGAAGGAACTCAAAACAGAGAAAACAAAGAGTTAAGTTTGGAGTTGTTAAGTTCAGTTGTTAACTGGAGGCTAAAACATGATGAACGCTTGCAGGAGCTGGGCCTGGTTAGTCTAGTGAAGAGAAGGACCCGGGGGGACATGATAGCAGCCTTCCAATATTTGAGGGGCTGCCACAGAGAGGAGGAAGGGGGTCAAGCTATTTTCCAAAGCTCCCAAAGGCTAGACAAGAAATAATGGATGGAAACTGAACAAGGAGATGTTCAACCTGGAAATAAGAAGAAATTACATGACAGTGATAACCGTCAAGCAATGGAACAGAAGTTGCCTTCAGAGGTTGTGGGAGCTTCATCCCTGGAAGCTTTCAAGAAGAGACTGGACTGCCCTCTGTCAGAAATGGTGTAAGGTCTCCTGCTTGGGTGTGGGGGGGTGGACTAGATGACCTACAAGGTCCCTTCCGACTCTGTTAATCTGAAAATCTGAAAGTTGCTGGTTCAAGCTTAGCCTCTGGACCAGGGGCCAGCCAGGCAGAATCCCTGATTCCCCACTAGGGGGCACTACATTCTGTTTCAGGATTTGAAAGGTAAGGTGTAATGATTTGCATCACTGCATCTAAATGATCACTTCCTGCAGCCTTTACTCTTTATTCTTTGTTGTTGGTGTTGTTTGGTAAAAGGATGGTGCAAAATGTCCCAACTTCAAAAAAACAACAAGAGTCTCGGGGTTTTGCCAAGAGTAATATGCCAGTTTCAAAGATTGCCCTCCTGGTACTCAGTTTCCAGATTTGTCAACTGAATCGGAAAAACCATAAGAATGCCAAATAAAAAGACTTGCTGATTACTCCAGGGAGAGGTAACTACTTGCTGTTGGTGCTTTCCCCTAATGCTCTTAGTACTAGTACTATTACCCACCTTGAATAACCATCCAGGCCTGTCTCAACTACAGCAGCAAAGTCCACAATAGTTTTGATCAATCAATCAGAATAGAGCTGGAAAGGGTCCTTGGAGGTCTTCTGGTCCAGCCCCCTGCTCAAGCACGAGACTGTGTACAATCTCAGACACCTGACTGTCCAGTCTCTTCTTAAAAGCCTCTGGTGATGGAGCGCCCACAATTTCTGAAGGCAAAGCTGTTCCACTAGTAAATTGTGCTCACTGTTAGGAAGTTTCTCCTCAATTCCAGGGTGCGTCTCTCCTTGATTAGTTTCCATCCATTGTTTCTTATCCTGCCCTCTGGTGCTTTAGAGAATAATTTGACCCCTTCTTCTTTGGGGCAGCCCCTCAATTTTGCTCTGTGTTGAAAAAGAATCCACATGACTGGAAGCATAGCACTCTTGAAGCAAATTTCCAGTTTTTGCTACTGCCCTTAACCCATTTGTAGAATTCCTGCCTCCTATGAAAAAGACTCATTCATTCAGATTTTTAAAAAAATAAATAAAGCATATCAGTGAATTGGTCTTTCCTTGGACAGTTAGGAAGTCAGCCGGTCTCTTTTCAGCAGTCATTATATTCCAGTTCTTCCATTTGATCTCTCTTTATATTACTTTTCCAAATATTCATCGAATCTATTTAGTAGTCACTGGGATTAAATACAAATAGGCATATTATTTAAATAACCCCAGCTCAATTATAACCTATGCCAACGTTCTGCAAACTTTGGATATAACCCCACTGCTGTCTGGACAGTTGCAGTTGGTGAAGCTAAACCTATCTGCAAGCTACTAACTTGTAGAGGTGCAATGGTTCTTGGCTAGTGAAAAGCAAGATTCATTCTGTGAAATGTTATCATTTAGCCTACAAGTTACTTAGGTGCCCAAAGTATGGTGATTTTGTGACCTGATACTCTTCCCTCCCATTTTGCCTCCTGTGTTGTCAGCCATTAAAAATGATTTTCCAAGAAGACCTTCAGATCTTTCTTCTTCTCCTTGTGCCCTATCCATCATCAGACATTGATGATCGTGTTGGCGACCCTATTTTTTGTTAACAGCTGCACGAAAAAGTGGCGCTGAGTTTTGTCCAGACTGGTCCCTTAGGTTTTGAAGCCCTGATATTCTTCTTCTGCCTGGACTTCATTTGCCTTCAATTTTTCCCTGGAGGATTAAGTAAAGGATGTCATATTTTTCCAGTTATCGTATCACACGCCCAAAATATTCCAACTTTTGCATTTTGATGGTTTTGATGATTTCCCTTGGCTTTCCCGGGCTTTTTCAGATCATTGCTGAATAATAATAATAATAATAATAATAATAATAATAATAATAATAATAACAACAACAACAACAACAACAACAACAACTATTATTCTATTCTATATTATTCTATTCTACTCTATTCTATTCCAAATTCTATTCTAAATTCTATTCTATTCTATTCCATATTCTATTCTATTCCATTCCATTCCATTGTATTTTAATAGGGAATTTGAGGCTAAAACATATGAAGAACGGATGTTGGAACTGGGTATGTCTAGTTTAATGAAAAGAAGGACTAGGGGAGACATGATACTAGTCTTCCAATATCTCAGGGGTTGCCAGAAAGAAGAAGGTCAACCTATACTCCAAAGCACCTGAGATCAGGACAAGAAGCAATGGATGGAAACTAATCAAGGTGAGAAGCAACTTAGAACTAAGGAGGAATTTCCTGACAGTGAGGACAAGCCCAACCGGTGGAAGGGCTTGCCTTCAGAAGTTGTGAGTGCTCTATCACAACAATTGGACAACCATTTGTCTGAAATTGTTGAGGGTCTCCTGTTTGAGCAGAGAGTTGAACTAGAAGACTTCCACTATCTCTTCCAGCTCTTTTCTGATGGATGGTTGGATTACAAACCAAAAAGAATGTCACTAATATTTTCATTCGCCACTCGCAACATACCTGTAATCTCTTCCCATTGATCTGCAGAAAATATAGAGCTGGCCTTGTTAAGCCTCCCTGCAGGTGAGAGGAAGCCTTACCTGGCTGCTATTGATTTATAACTCCGAGACCATAAATGCCCTCTTGGCACACGGCCTGCATTCCAGCATAGTGGGAGCAGCCTAGATCAGAAAGAAGCTGAGTCCTAACTTGCCCTTATTGGGAGCCAGATGGGTGACTCAGCAAAGACCAAGTTGCAATTGCCTTCTTAAAAGGCATGGCAGAATTTGGAAAGCAATAGCCGCATTGTTTCTGGCTTGTAACTTGTTGCTTAGGAATAGTAGGAAAGGAACATTGGTGCCCAGAAATCTAAAGAGAGGAACACCCATGAATATGAGGTTAAATCAGAGGTGGTATTCAGCAGGTTCTGCCCAGTTCTGGAGAACTGGTAGCAGAAATTTTGAGTAATTCAGAAAACTAGCAAATACCACCTCTAACTGGAGATTTTACAGTCTCCTTCCCCTGCCATGCCCATCAAGCCATGTCCACAGAACCGGTAGTAAAACAATTTGAATCCCACCACTGGTTTAAATGATTGTTCTGAGTCCCCAGCAGGACACTTGTGGGCATTACTGCACCCAAGAGATTCTTCGGTCTCCACCAGCTAATATTATGGTTTTTTTTTAACTAGATGTGTTCAATGGAAAGCAAGCAAAAAGCTCCAGAATGATGAGGGGACTGGAGGCTAAAACATATGATGAATGGTTGCAGGAACTGGGCCTGGCTAGTCTAGGGAAGAGAAGTGTTCCATATTAACATACTCCAAATAGGCTATTCCTCTTGGACAAAAATACCCGACGCTGATTGGTTACTTTTGGCGACGCTAATTGGCCAATCATAGCAAGCCTATGATTGGCCAATTCGAGTGGTAGGAAAAACAAGTAGCCGTCATTGGACACTAGCCACAAGCAGCTTCTCTATAAAAAGAGCTGTCGCGGCTCCTGGTTAAGACGGACGTTCTGCACTAAATAAAAGAGCTGAAGTTACGCTGATCTCCGAGTCTCATTTCCCGCGAACTCAACAAGAAGGACCAGGGGAGACAAGATAGCAGTGCTCCAATATTTGAGGGGCTGCCACAGACAGGAAGTAGTCAAGCTATTTTCCAAAGCACCTAAAAGTCAGACAAGGAATAATAGATGGAAACTGAACAAGGAGAGATTCAACCTGGAAATAAGGAGAAACTTTTTGACAGTGAGAACAATCAACCAATGGGACAGAAGTTGCCTTAAGAAGTTGTGGGAGCTTCATCACTTGAGACTTTCAAGAAGAGATTGGACTGCCATTTGTCAGAAATGGTGTAGGGTCTCTTGCTTGGGCGGGGAGGGATTGGACTAGATGACCTACAAGGTCCCTTCCAACTCTGATTATCTGTTAATCTGTTCATCCTCATTTTAAACCAGCATGTGCCAATCAGAAGTAGAATTAGAGCAGAACCAATGAGGCTGATTTGGAAACTGGACTTGGGATAAGAAGAACAGTTGCATGAATTGAGTATGTCTAATGAAAAGAAAGACTAGCAGAGGCATGATAGCAATGTTCCAATATCTGAGGGGTTGCCAGAAAGAAGAGGGAGTCAAGCTATTCTTCAAAGCACCTGAAGGCAGAACAAGAAGCAATGGATGGAAACTAATCCAGGAGAGAAGAAACCTGGAATTAAGGAGAAATTTCCTGACAGTGAGACCAATTAACCAATGAAACAACTTGCCTTCAGAAACTATGGTTGCTCCATCATCACTGGACAGTCACTTATCTGGAATGATATGGGGTCTCCTGCTGGAGCAAGGAGTTGGACTAGAAGACCTCCAAGGTGCCTTCCTACCTTAAGCCTGTTCTCTCCTGTTAGAACGTGCACTGTGAAACTTATGCCAAGAGGACCTTTCTGTGTGCAGTAAATCTAGGAATTGGAGAAAGAGAGTTGTATTTCTTAGTGCTGCTGCAGCATTCTTTGTCCAGAAGGGAAGGACAGAGGATGATCATGCAAGGCAAAAACATGACAGTGCTCATTGACATAGATGGTAGACTGTCAAGATTTCTGGGGGGATCTGTTACCTGCACCTGTTACAAGCCTCAACGGTGTCAAACTGGCAGCAGGCTCTGTTCTGGAAAGCTGCTGTAGCTCTCATCTCTTTTTGAAAATCACTGGGTTGATCCTGTCTGAGCCTGCCAACTAAGAAAGATCATAAATGATTAACTTTTTTGGCAGCTGCAGCACACTGCTGGTTCATGCTTAAGTGGTGTTTTACGAGGACTCCTAGATCCTTCGTGCAGTTACTATTTTGAAGCCAACTATCATCCATTCTCTATCTGTACATTTGGTTCTCCTTGCCTAGGTGAAGGATCTTACTTTTCTCACCACTGAATTGCACTTTGTTGGATAGGTGTTCAAGTGTTCAAGTCTGTGTTCAAGTCTGTCGAGCCTATCTTCTGGACTATTGGCTATTCAAGCCAGTTTGGTGTTGTCATTTGATGAACTCCCTTTCTCTCATCTAAATCATTTTCGAAAATGTTGAGGAGACTGGGCCTAAGACAGAACCTTGAGTTATGAAATTATGTGCTTCCCTCCATATCACTCTGTTGAGGACTATACATTGAATATGGTTGGTCATCCAGTTATGAATCCATCTGGTGGTGATGTTGTTTTTCTACATTGTTCTATCTTGCTGAGATAGAACAATGGCTATGGTCTACTTTGTCAAATACCTTACTGCAGTTTAAGTAAATAATGTCCACAGCATTTCCCTTATCCACTAATTTAGCTGCTTTCTCAAAGAAGGCATTAAGGTTTGTCTGGCAAGTTCTGTTTTTGCCAAACCCAGGTTGGCTTCTAGTAATTGTCTTATTCGTCTCCAGATGCTCACCGTTGCATTGCTTGGTTATCTTTTCCAGGATCTCCCCAGGTATTGGATTTCAGGCTGATTGGTCAGTAGTTTCTTGGATCCACATTTGCCCCCCTTTGTGTAGACTGGAACCACATCAGCTCTTTTCCAGTCCTCTGGCAATCCCCCCCCCCCCCCGCCCAACGCTCCAGCAATTCTGAACTATCTGTTCAAGTGGCTTTTCAAGATCACCTCTGCCAGTTTCTTCAGAGCTCTGGAGTGGATCCATCTGGCCCTGGCGACTTGAACTTGTCTAGAGCGATTAGCATTAAAAAGAGATCAACTCAGATGACGAGACTTTGGACAAAGTTCAGAGAAGAGCAACTAAGAGGATCAAAGGCCTGGAGACTAAAATGGCTGCAGGATTTGGGTTTGGCTAATCTAAAGAAAAGTAGAATTAGGGGTGACAGGATAGTAGTATTCCAGTATTTGGGGTGCTGCGCTTCCACAAAGAAGAGGAGGTCAAATTATTCTCCAAAGCACCAGAGGGCAGGACAAGGAACAATGGATGGAAACTAATCAAAGAGAGAAGCAACCTGGAACTGAGGAGAAACTTCCTAACAGTGAGGACAATCAACCTGTGGAACATCTTTGCCTTCAAAAGTTGTGGGCGCTCCATCACTGGAGGTTTTTAAGAAGAGACGAGACAGTCACTTATCTGTGATTGTATATGTTCTCCTGTTTGGGCATGGGGCTGGACAAGAAGACCTCCAAGGTGCTTTCCAGCTTATCTTCCCTTCCCTTCCCTTCCTTTCCCTTCTATTCTGTAACCTGGTGTTAATGATTCCACAAAACTAAGAAGAATGAGAGTTGGTTAGTGCATGGATAAAAACTCCCTGTAGAAAGCAGTGACTAAATTTCTTATGAGAAAAGATGGATATAACAGTGAGGCTACTGCAAACAGGGTGGGGGGGGGGGGGGAAGCTTGTTTGCATTTCACTCCGGCTACGTTTTTTGCAGTTTGTCTTTTCTTCCCCCTGGTCCTGGCTCTCCTCCCCCCACCCCTTTGGCTCCAGGCTGCCTGCCAGTCTCTGGGACAGATGCTCAGTTCCAACTTCAGGTCCACCAATTTGCTGACAGGACTCCTGTCCCTGCAGCCAACTTGCTTTCTTGCTTCGGAATGCAGGAAACTCGGATCTGGAGCCAAACCCCTTCCCTGTTCCACCAGGAACCTCCTCTCCAGCCCGTCTCATGGGCATCTTCCTAAAACAAAAATGTTATGTGGAATGAAAAGGCCCCGGAGTGGAAGGGCTGACTTTCTGAGTTCAAAGCTAATTCTTTTGCTGAATAGATCTTTTGCAAACTCATTAGCGCATGGAGTGGCTACTTAGCAGGCTAGAAATGCAGGTCTCTTGCAACTTCTGTGGTCCTGGGAGAAAATGGTGCCCCCAGAGCAGCTTCAATAGAAGATTTTGCCTATTTAGCACAGGCTTCTTGGATGGACTTATTTCAGAGTCTAATTTATCCGGAGGGCACTCCGCTGAGTAAAATGAAGCAAAGAGAGGAGAGGCAACACCATATCTACTTTAGCTGAGGTACTAATACCACTCTATAAAGCCTTAGTAAGACCACACCTAGAGTACTGCATCCAGTTTTGGTCACCAGACCAGAAAAAATATCTTTAAATTTTTTTTTTTAATGTAAACATTTTATCTTCCATTAAACAGTGTGTCATCTGGCTACAAACATCTCTCTGCAATAACAATCAAAATTTACAACAATATACATTATGTTAATATTGATTTTGTAATCTTACAAAAGTGATATTGTATATAATAAACCTATTCATTTCTCCCTCTTAACGGATCTTCTAATAAGAATATAGTGATACTATTGGAATAGTATGGGAAAAAATGACAAAACAGCATATAGACTTTAAACCAGAGATATTTTTATTGGGTATCTTATCTGAAGGATACAGTAAAGAATTGACATATTTGATTGTAAATGTTTTGACAGCAGCTAGAATAGTATTTGCCAAAAATTGGAAAAGTGAAAAAATTCCGATAGAAGAGGTGATTAAGAAAATAATGGAATGTGCAGAAATGAGTAAATTGACATTAGCAATTAGAGAGCAAGAAGACAAAGAATATTATAAATTTTGGGACTTATTTTATCAATGGTTAAATAAGAAAATAGCAAAATAAAATACAATACAATATAAATACAATGTTATAGTAAAGATAAGACAATGTAATGATATGTTATAATTGACTATAATGAAATGAATGATATTATGAACTAGGTTTGGTAAAAGTTGAAATTTGCTCGAAAAGAATAATGTGAATTTACAATTGAAGTCAAATAAGGAGTTAATAATAATATAATATAATATGTATAGTTAATTTATATAATATGAATTTTAATAATGTATCTAGAAGAGAAAGACTGTTGATATTGCGCACAAGAAGATATGTACCAACTGACACACTGTACAACAGAAAGATGGTTTTATATTTTGTGTTTATGTTTGTATTTGTTTATGTTTGTTGGTAAAAAATAAAAAATTTGGGGGGAAAAAAGAATATAGTGATAGTATTAAACATAGCCTAATAATCATATCAATAACAGTCATCATATTGTTTACATCTCTATTTTAACATACTTTCTATATTTCACTAATCTCCTTCTATCTTCCATTTTTTCCTCTATCAATAAAATAATTCCCATGCCATATAAATCTATTCATTTCTGCACATTCAAATATTTTCCTAATAACATTCTCTTTGGTGGGAATCTCTTCACTTTTCCAATTTTGTGCAAATACAATTCTAGCTGCAGTTAATACATGGATATGCCTAAAACATATGGATGCAGTTAATGTATGGATATGTAAATACAATTCTAGCTGCAGTTAATACATGGATATGCCTAAAGGGAAGGCATATAATACAATATATGTCTTCCCTTTGCAGGTTTCAGGTAAAATCCCCAACAAAAATATTTCTGGTTTTAAATCAATAGGCTGCTTTATCATCTTTTCCAGCTATGTATGTATTTTTGTCCTTTTTTTTTTTTTTTGCTTCTGCACATGTCCACCACATATGATAATAAGACCCAGGTATCTGGTGACACTTCCAACATTTAGCTGACTTATCTTTAAACATATTTGTCAATCTCACCAGTGCGAAGTGCCATCTATAAAATATCATATACAAATTTTCTTTATATGTAGTTGACATTGTTAATTTATAGTTCCTGTCCCACAATTTCTGCCATTTGTCAAGTTCTAAAAGATGTTGAGACCCTGGAAAGAGCGCAGATGATTAGGAAATCAGAATGATTAGGAGACTGGAGGCTAAAACATATGATGAATGGTTGCAGGAACTGGGCATGTGATCCCCATTCCATTCTTAAGATAAAAACTTGGCTTTAGTTGCCTTAAATCTGCATTCATCAGTGTGGGTCCATCTGGAAGTTTCAGTCAGTGGAAGGCCCTCCTCCACTGAAGAAAGGACATCTCCTGGAGGGGCAGCCTGAATTGGTTTGGCTTGTTCTCCAGCAAGTGCAGAGGGAACTGAAAGCCCATCCCCAGATTGCCCCAAATCTGGTAATTTTGCTGCTCAAGATTGGCCCCATGTTCTTAAAGGCCTTGGGAGTCATGGGAAGGCCACCATTCTTGAAGTCTCTCTGAAAGTTGCGACTGATTAATTTGATAGAAGAAAGGGGGTTGAAATGGAGACAGAGTTTTGCCCTGGCCTTCCCTGATTTTGGATCTCCACCCTCTAAGACCCTGTTGGAAGAATTATCCTTCTGGGTTCAGTTCCAAGGGGGGAAGAAAGACACTGGAAACATGGTGACTGCTTGGAAAGATGGTTTAATAGCGGACAGGACCACATGGCTTGGAGCTCAAAGAAGGAAGGGCTGAGATGCTGAGAGTGCCTGGGTTTTATACCCTCTGTTGGGATTTGAATTTGAGCTTGTGTTCTGATTGGTTGTCAGACTCCCATGGGGCCGTGCAGGGGCACCTCTGTAGGCTGTCCTGAGTCCCAGGATTGGATGAGCCTTGCTGGGTGATGATGTAATGAAAAGGCTTTGGGCAATTCCTATTATAGCTCTACCTAGAGTAGATCTTTGTTATGTAAAATAGACTGGCCTAGACCAGAGTAATGGCCCATTAGCAAAGATGGGGGGGGGGGTGAATTTCTGCTTCTGAGTTTCTACTCAGGGGAAATATTCTGTCTTTTTAATATTTCCTAGGATATTTCATTTTTCTAGGAGTCGGGTTGGTGATAACTTCCCATAACCCTAAACAACCCTAGATACCCCAGCTCCAGCTAAACCCAAATTTTGGGAGCTGCATTTGTACTGTATACGACATAGTACTGAATATTATGGCACTGCAAGTACAGAAAATGTAGGACTAAAATTGATCAGAATCCCAGTCTGACGGTCAAAACAGAGGAAATGATGAAGACCAACCTTGCCTAACGTCTTTCTCTCCCATTACCATGAGACCTCACTGGTCCCATAAGATGCTGCAGAGACAGCTTTCCTTTCCCCTTGCCTTCCGTTCCTTAATTAGAGTTCATGCTCTTGTGCCACATGTTATGCCTGCACATTGCTTGTCAGAAACCTTTGATGCAGAGGTGGGATTCAGCCAGTTCTGACCGGTTCTGGAAAACCGGTAGCGGAAATTTTGAGAAGTTCGAAGAACCGGCCAATCCCACCTCTGACTGGCCCCGCCAACCCCATCTCTTCTCTGCCTCCCATTGAGTCCCAGCTGATCGGCTGGGTCTTCTTTGGTTGCCCTGCACAGGAGAACGGAGCTGGAAAGCAGGTTAGTGGGGTTGGGAGGGAAGGGGATTTTGCAGTATCCTTCCCCTGCCACGCCCACCAAGCCACAGCCATAGAATCGGTAGTAAAAAAAAATTGGAATCCAACCACTGCTTTGATGTCTGCAGTGAAAGAGGAAAAGGAAAGGAATTCCTGATAGGAAAATCCAGATATCAGGTAGATTGCAAACTCTTCTCCTGACCTTTATGGCCCAGTGGTGGGATTCCATTTCTTTTACTACCGGTTCTGTGGGTGCGGCTTGGGTGAGCATGGCAGGGGAAGGAGACTGTAAAATCTCCAGTCAGAAATGGGATTTGCCGGTTCTCCAAACTACTCAAAATTTCTTCTACCGGTTCTCCAGAACTGCTCAGAACCTGCTGAATACCACCTCTGGTTTCAGCCTCCAGTCCCCTCATCATCCTGGTTGCTCTTCTCTGCACTCTTTCTAGAGTCTCAATTTCTTTTCTATAGTATGGTGACCAAAACTGGATGCAGTACTCTAGGTGTGGGCTTACAACTCTTCCACTTTTTTTCTCCCCAAGGGTGTGAACATGCATGGGTGAAGTGGGAGGGGTAGGGGAGAGGGGAAGAAAAGAATAGGAAGATGCAGGAGAGTCACAAATGATATGAAGATGTGGCCTTATCCCTATGACTGACTTCTTTTAAAAAACAACAGTAAAAGACTGAGGAAAGGGGGGGGGCGAATTAGCTGTGAACTGAGAGGAATATGAAACATTTTAAAATTAATTCTACTGGTTTTAAGTTGGTGATATACACAGTTCTGCAGCTGCATTGCAAAGGGCACAACCTTTTAGCCAACCGAAGTCATGCTCTAGAGACCATCAAGCCAGGACAAAATCTAATTTGATTCAGTGTAATTCACTTAAAGTGTAATTAATAGAGTGTGATTACTCCCTTCATGTAATCATTTTCCTTCTGTGTTGCATAAAAATTATAATCTTGAGGCTACCAGACTGAGAGTGTTTTCGAATTGCACCCAGGACAATGGGGAGTGGGTGGGGAGCCCTGCATGCTGTTTCTTAAATTCTAACATTGCACATTCCTATATTTGGGGAGAGGAAGGCTTCATCAACCCTTAGTCTTTTCCTTGCTTCAAAGAATAGAGGACCTATGTCCGTGATATTGCATCCTTTCCTTTTGCCGTCAGCAATAAATAAATAAATCACAACTGTGTTTTGAAAAGAATTGGAGAGGAGACGAATTCCTGACTCCATAAATGCCTTTCAAGCAAGAGTGGGCTTCAAGAATTTTAGCAAAGGGTTCTCTGCCTGGTTGTTGGGTGGGCATGGCCATGATGGGCGTGGCCTAGTTGATCTCATGCACCATGGCTGGAGGGGCGTTTTTGCCCTCTCTGGGCTACAGAGGCTTTACTCGAGCCTCCAGAAGGGCGAAAATGGCCACCACGGCAGAGGTGGCCTTCAGCAGGTTCTGACCAGTTCTGGAGAACCGGTAGCAGAAATTTTGAGTAGTTCAGAGAACCGGCAAATCCCACCTGTGATTGGCCCCGCCCCATCTAGTCTCCGCCTCCCATTGAGTCCCAGCTGATTGGCTGGATCTTCTTTGGTTGCCCTGCACAGGAGAACGGAGCTGGAAAGCAGGTTAGTTGGGTGAAGAGGGAAGGGGGATTTTGCAGTAACCTTCCCCTGCCACGCCCACCAAGCCATGTCCACAGAACCAGTAATAAAAAAAAAATTGAGTCCCACCACTGCTCCCTGGGCTCTGGAGTCTCTGGAAGTCAGAAACTGGCCCATTTCCAGCCTTCCCGAACTTCCGGGAGGCCCGTTTTTCACCCTCCCTGAACTTCCTGCACTTACCTGCATCCAAAATGGGCCACGTGGAGACACCTGGGAAGGGAGGGGAGACATGGGTGGGGCCAGCCAGGAGTGGGATTTGTGGGTTCTCCAAACTGCACATAATCTTAGTTAGGGACTCTCCTCTTTGTTTAAAAATTTTTTTTTTATTTTTTTTAAGACAAACATATACAAACAAAGCATAAAAACATAAAACCATCTTTCATTTTATATACATACTGTGTGTCAGTTGGTTACAAATCTTTTGTGCTATCCTTTTGTAGTCATTATTCACAATTTATATCATTTTTCACATTATCAAAATAACATTTTTTTAAATATTTATCAGTTATTAATCATCTATGGCTAAATTATTTATTCAATCATTTTGTACGAGCTATTCCAAATTTTATTTTAAAATTTATATTGTACTTTCATCCAATAGTTATATATGTCTATATTATACTTTATATCAATCTATTAAACTTCTATTACAAAATTATCTAGTCTATTACATTACCATGTCTTTTCATCCAATCATTGATAAAACAAATCCCATATCCTATAAAATTGTTTATCTTCTTGCTCTCTAATTTCAAATGTCAATTTACTCATTTCAGCACAGTCCATAATTTTCTTAATAACTTCCTCCTGCATAAGTATTTTTTCATTTTTCCAATTCTCAGCAAATACAATTCTAGCTGCTGTTAAAACATTTAAAATCAAATATTTCAGTTCTTTATTGTATATTTCCAGTATAATTCCCAATAAAAAGATCTCTGGTTTAAAGTCTATGTGCTCTTTTATCATTTTTTCCAACCATGTATGTATTTTAGTCGAATATCTTTTTGCATCCGAACATATCCACCACATATGAACCAGGTATCTGATGACATTTCCAACAGTTATCCAATTTGTTATTAAACATTCTTGCGATTCTCGTCAGGGGTAGATGCTGCCTGTAAAACATCTTATACAGATTTTCTTTATATGCAGTTGACATTGTCATTTGATAATTTTGAGACCACAATTTTTTCCATTTCTCTAAATCAATCCCATATCCAAAATGTTTCCCCCAAGCAATCATCATTTCTTTAACTTCTTCTTCCTCCAACTTAAATTCTAATAAATGTCCATAAAGTTTTTAAATTACCTTTACATCAGTACCCATCAAAATTTTATCCAAATCAGTCAACTTATCATAGATACCTTCTGTTTTAAAATTTTTATCAAATCTAGATTGTATTTGCAAATATGAAAACCAATTCATTTTCACACCTTGTTCTTCCAATGCTTGCATAGATTTAAGTTCACCCTTTTCATTCAATGTCTCATATTTAACTGTTTGTTCTTTTTTATATATTATTGGATAAGAAAAAGCTTCAATGGTAGATATCAATAATGGAATTTTTAGTAATATTGTCTTTTAATCTTCTCCCAGCTCAAAAACAGTGCCTCTCGAATATAACGTCTTCTAAAATACCCCTGTGTTTAGTTCCCTTATACCAGAGGAAAGCATGTCATCCCAACAGCAAGTCGTGCCATTCTAAAGTCAATAGTCTACTGTTCCTTAATATTATCCATTCCTTTACCCACATCAAGTTTGTTGCCTGATAATATAACTCTCAATTGAGCAAAGCAAACCCTCCTCTTATTCTTGCATCTTGTAACAATTTAAGTTTTATTCTCGCTTTCTTACCCTGCCAAATATATTTCAGCACAATTCTGTTTAAGTCTTCAAAAAACTCTTTCCCTAATCGAATTTGAATTGTCTGGAATAGATATAAAATTCCAGGCAATACATTCATCTTAATTGTAGATATTCCCCCAATCAATGATAGTTGTAAGTTTTCCCATTTTGTCAAATCTGTCGCAATCTGCTGTTTAAGTTTAAGATAGTTATCCTCCTTCAATGTGCTACATCTTGATGTAATGTATATCCCTAAATACTGAACCTTATTTGTAACCTGTATTTCTTAAACTTCTTCCAACACTTTCTTTAGTCTTGCTAACATCTTTGTTTTATCTTTATTTTCAAACCTGCTACTTTTCCATATTCTTCTATCTTTTCTATTAATTTAGGTACTGTTTCCAATGGATCCTCTAATATAAATACCAGGTCATCTGCAAAGGCTTGCAATTTATACTGTTCCTTTTTAAATTTCATTCCTTTTATTTCTTTTTCTTCTCTAATATTCCTATTCAACACTTCCAATGTTAACACAAACAGCAGAGGCGACAGTGGACAACCTTGTCTAGTCCCTTTTCTTATATCTATGGATTCTGTAAATTCTCCATTTACCATCACCTTTGCGGTTTGTTTATGATATATCGTTTCAATGGCTTGAATAATTTTTTTACCAGAGGCCATTTGTGTCAATTGCAGTAACATGAATCACCAACTCGCATTGTCAAAGGCTTTTTGTGCATCTAAAAACATCAAGGCCATTTGCTTTTCAGGATGTGCCTCATCGTATTCCAAAGTGTTCAGAATTATTCTCTTACTGTCTTTAATTTGTCTCTTTGGAAGAGATCCATTTTGATCAGCATGAATAAATTTGTTTAAATATCTTTTCAGTCTTTCTACCAAGATTGAAGCAAAGATTTTATAATCTGAATTTAATAGGGATATAGGTCTATAATTTTTAACTTCCTGTGGGTCTGTATCTTCCTTCAGTATAAGTATAATATATGCTTCTGACCATGTTTTGGGTATTCTCTTCTTTGACATAACTTCTTTCACAACTTCTAATAGGTGAAGATTCAATATTTCCTGGAAAGTCTTATAAAATTCCACTGGCAATCCCTCTGGACCTGATGCTTTCCCAACATTCTGGTTTTTTTTAAGGCTTCTGTTAGTTCCATCATTGTTATGTTCCCTTCTAGCATTGTTTCAATATCTTTGGGTATCTGAGGTAATTTCACTTTCTGGAGTTATTGTTCAACTTTTTCTTCTTGAATATTCTCTTAATAGTACAGTTTTCCATAGTAATCTTGTATATATTTTTTTCTTCTCCTCATTTCCACAGCAAACATGTCCTTCATTTATTAGTTGACTAATCCTTCTTGATTCTCTTTCCTTTCTCAATTTATAAGTTAACCATCTGCCTGGTTTATTTGCATCTTCAAAGTAACTCTGTTTAGCATTTTTAATTTTTGTGCTAATTCCTCTTTTTCTGTTAGTCCTATTTTATGTTTTATTATGTCCATTTTAATTTTAATTAAATTAATTTGTGGGGACTTCTGTAGTTCTTTTTCCAGTCTCTTATAGTCATCTTCCAATATTTTGAAAGTTTTTTTCTGTTTTATATTTCTTTTCCTTGTATAGTCTATTATCAAGCCTCTTGTGTAGGCCTTCATCGTGTCCCAGAGATTTTATAAAAATGTATCCTCTTTTCTATTTTCTTTAAAAAAGAAAACCAATTCTTTCTCTATTTTCTGTTTAAAGTCTTTTTCCTTTAATATCATATTATTTAAAGTCCATCTAGATCTCCTCTTTTGTCCTTTACAAATGACTGTCATTGTATTGTGGTCTGCCCAGGTGCTTGTTTCTATTTCAGTTTTTCATATGTTAGCAAGTAATTCTGCTGACATCCATATCATCTCTATTCTAGACCATGATGCATATCTATTTCAATAAAAAGTATATTGCTTATTTTGCACATTTCTCTCTCTCCATGCATCTTTTAAGTTTGCTTCTTCTATCATTCGAAAGAAAGATTTTGGTAGTATCTAGTTTTCTTTGTTGATTTCTGTGGTTTATAATCCAATTGATCATTAATTATTCAGCTGAAATCTCCCATCATACAAATATTAGCATAGTCCAGTTCAATTATTTTCATATACAATTTCCTATAAAATTCTTCATGATTGTCACTTGGAGCATAAATTGAAATTAAAAGTGTTTTAACATTATTGTCCATTATTTCCACCATCAAAATCCTTCCATTGTCATTTATGGCATCATTGTCATTTATAATTTAAATTTATAATTTAAAAATTTATATATATATATATATTTATAATTAAATTTTTTTTATAAATTTATCATTTATGTATAAATAAATTCTGCAAAAATTGTATCTCTAATATAAAAGACCACACCCCTTTTTTTACATTGTGTCAATGATGTGAATAATTTCCCTAATTTTTTTGTTTCAATATATATTCGTGTTGTTTTTTAATATGTACTTATTGTAGGCAAATTATATCAAACTTTAATTTCTCTAATTTATGAAATACTTTTCTTCTTTTAGTAGCTAAATTAAGTCCATTTATGTTAATTGTAATCAATTTTCTTTCATCCATATTAAGCTTTGCAAGAGGGTTTTGTTGCCATAGTAGATTTTATTTCTTGTTGCTCTCTGGGTACACCACCTACTGCACCTTCTTTTTCTTTTTCAATTATTGCTATACACTCCTCTTGAAATTCAATTAACAACTCTTCTTTTCTCGTGTCTTCTTCCTTTCCTCTAAGATATAGCTCAGCTTTTTCAACTGTGTCAATTTTGTGTCTTTGTTCCTGCCAGGTGAACAAAAGGTCTTCTGGTATCAGCCATCTGTAATTTACTCCTCTTTTAAGTAACTCTTTAGTCAGAAATAAATATTCACTTCCCATCTCTCTTACTCTTCCTGGTACCTTTTTCAGCACCACAATTTCTTTGTCTTTGTACTTTAATGTTTTCTCTCTTGTCACCTGCAGTATCTGTGTTTTGATAATTTTCTTAGTAAATCTGATATGAACTTCTCTTGGTAATCTATTTCTCACTATCTTGTATAGACACGGAACACTTCATCCATCCCATCTTCTCTTTGGTTATCTCTAACGCTTCTGCCAATATTTCTGTCATTATTTCAGCAAGGTTTTCACCTTTTTCTTCTACATTTTGAAATCTCAAGTAAAATTCTGATCTATCAATTTCCCATCCTAATAGTCTTTCTGCTGATCTTGTAATACTTAGCTGTAGAGAAAGAGAAAAAAAAAGGGAGGGGGAGGGAGAGAGAGAAGGCAAACAACTGCCACTCCAAAAGATAAAAAAGGAGAAAAATCTTCAGGCACTTGTATACCTTAATCCAATTAGTTGCAGTAATGTGCAAAAAAAGGGAAGATGTGGAAAAAAGGATAAAAATGATTTTTTTAAAAAAGAGGATAAGGGGAAGGAGGAAAAATTTTTAAAAAATAATAGCCTATGTATTTCTCTTAATAAAAAAAAGAAAGAAAGGGAAAAATTCATATTCTGGTTCCTGGGTTAAAAGGTTCCAAATATAAAAATCCAACTAGAAGGGAAGTTAAAAAAAGGTATGAAATAACAAACAATTCTAATAGAAGGCAAGCCACTGCCACTAAATATCCAAGGCTCTTTGGTAGATCAGCTCAGATTTTCCAGTTCCAGTATTTTCAAGGTTACTTCAATCTTCTTTCTTTCAACTTCAACTCCAGACTCTGGCTATCTATAGTTTCACAGATGAGCACCTGTATAAACAAACCGCAATGCTCATCCCACGATCTTTTGCAGTGCAAAGCTCAGAATCATTGAGTATAACACAAATACACAAACAAGTAAAAGAAAAAAGAAAACAATATATCCAAGCCTCTAGATGGCAGTGCGACTTATTTTTCTTCACTTTCACTTCCCCTCATGTATCCAAAATGAGGAACAGAAAAAAAGTAAGATCTTTTTCTTTTTTAAGAAAATAAATAAATAAATCTCAAATCAGAAAGGAGAGTCTTAATCAAAGCAGATTTTCAAAGAATTGTTAAAAAAATTAAAATTAAAAAGTCCAGTCTGGTTTAAAATTGAGAAGCTTTGCCAAATTCCAAGTTCCAATAAAAAGGGAAAAAAAGAAACTTTCAATTTAACTAGCTTAATCTCTTAATCTCTTTTCTCTTCACTTTTAATTCAACTTTAAGTCTTTTAGGGTGTTCTCTCCAAAAGAAAATAAGTAAAAGTTCATCTCAACAAGCTGACGTGCTTTCTTCTGATCTCTTCCATTCCGGAGTTGTCCCAGCTTCAGAAGCTTAAATGGCTGCCTCTCCGCCACAGGAAAAAAGGCCTTCTCATGGATCTACCAGGGACTTTGTGATGTCCCTGGGATTGACAGGATGTACCCTTTTCAGTCACCATCTCTATGGGACAGTTTAAGTCTCGTGGGACCGTCCTGCAATGGAGATATAGCGGTGAACGTGGAGCCTCAAGATCGCACGCTGTACCACCACGCCACCAGCTCCGCCCTCCAACACTGGAAGTTTTTAAAGAAGAGATTGGACAACCTTTTGTCTGAAGTGGCGTAGGGTTTCCTGCCTAAGTAGGGGGTTGGGCTAGAAGGCCTCCCAGGTCCCTCCCAATTCTTTTATTTTGTTCTAATTCAGTATTTCCCATAGGAAAGCCATCTGGATGGAATAGTGGACCTTGTTCCCTCTGCCTTTGCCCCAGGAATGCCATCAGAGCTGCCTGCCATGGAATGTCCTTTGTTCCTGCCTTCAGCCATTTGTCTCTGCTCTCTTTGCTGGGAATCAGATCCTTCTGTCCCTTACATTCCCCAGGGCTGTAAACCTGGAATGGGACAACTAGCCCGCAGCCAACTCACCACAGGACAATTTGATGATTCAATTTAATTATTTGAAATAAATTTTTAAAAATATTTTAATTTTAGTTATTAATTAAATTAATAGTTAATTTAATAGTAGTTAATTAAATTAATTAGTTAATTTGAATTTCATTCTGTCCCTCCTTTTGCATCCTTTCTTTAATGATTTTATTCCACTTTTTTTTTATATTAATGTAACTCTTGTCTCACGGCAAGTTATCCCATGACAAGTTGGATTTAGTTAGTTGTGCTGCAGCAAGTTTGCCGTGGTGAATTGTCATAGACCCCTGCAAACCCACCTTGGTTTTATTGCTTGATCTTAGGTTTACTAGCTGGGAAAGAAGAGATGCAGAAAGATAACAGTAGCCCTTAGACTTATATACCGCTTTACAGCTCTCTCTAAGGGGTTTACAGAGTCAGCCTCTTGCCTCCAACAATCTGGGCCCTCATTTTACCTATCTCAGAAGAATGGAAGGCTGAGTCAACCTTGAGTCAGTCAGGATCGAATTACTGGCAGCTGGCAGAGTTAGCCTGCAATACTGTATTTTAACCACTGTATACCTTGGAAGGAAGGAAGGAAGGAAGGAAGGAAGGAAGGAAGGAAGGAAGGAGGGAAGGATAATAGCACTAGCACTTAGACTTATATACCGCTTCACAGGGCTTTCCAATCCTCTCTAAGTGGTTTACAGAGTCAGCCTCTTGCTCCCAACAATCTGGGTCCTCATTTTACCCACCTCAGAAGGACGGAAGTCTGAATCAATCTTGAACTGGTGAGGATCGAACTGCTGGCAGTTGGCAGAATTAGCGTGCAATACTGAATTCTAGCCACTACACCAACATGGAAGGGAGGGAGGGAGGAAAAGGAGGGAGGAAAGGGAGGAAGGGAGGAAGGATTAGTAGTAGCCTAGACTTATATACCACTTCATGGTGCTCTACAGCCCTCTCTAAGCAGTTTACAGTCTTCCTTTTGCCCCCAACAATCTGGGTCCTCATTTGACCCACCTCAGAAGGATGGGAGGCTGAGTCAATCTTGAGCCTGGTGAGATTTGAACTGCCAAATTGCAGGTAGCTGGCAATCAGCAGAAGTAGCCCTGCAGTACTGCACTCTAACCAATGTACCACTGTGGTTCGCTCATAAGAGGGTCATTTCCTCACCCTGGAGACTGTTGCCAACAGATAATTTCTTATGCTTTTTATTCCCCAAGGAGCAATTTTTTGGTTTGCTTGTTTAAATTCAATGCTGTTTGTTTAACTTCTTGCCAAAGTGACACTGTTCAGCTTTTGAAAGATCCAGTGCTGATTGATTCTGAAACATAATTTGTTTGCAAGTGCCAATTTCCCGTGAGGTCTGATGGAAAGTGGAAAGCAAGAGAATAGAATTGGAGAGAGATTGATTGATTGATTGACTGACTGACTGATTGATTGATTACTAAAGTGTGCTCTGAGTGGAAAGTGATGCTGTTTCATTCCTGGAGGGGCAAAGATGGCATTTCTAGTACTTTTCTCCCCTTTTTCCTTGTTTGGGGCTTTATACTGTAGAGGCACATGAATATTTTTTGCGACATGTCATCTACGAGTAGTCACAACAGTTGATTTCATAACTGTTCAAAATTACAACGGCACTTTAAAGAGTGACCTATGACCGTTTTTCCTACTTATGACCGTTACAGTATTCCCATGGCCACAGGATCAAAATACAGGCACTTGGCAACTGACTCATATTTACAATGGTAGCAGTGTCCCAGGGTCATGTGATCGCCTTTCGTAAACTTTGGACAAGCGGAAAATGGGATTTGGACGTGTCAATATTGTCAGATCTTTTGCAAGAACAGGCTTCTTTGGCTGCTTTCGGATGCAGCAATCCCGGGAGGAAGCGAGGGAGGCTCCTTGAGGCCACCCAGAACTATCAAACAATCAGCATAGAGCTGGATGGGACCTTGGAGGTCTTCTCATCCAACCCCTTGCTAAAGCAGAAGACCCTATGCCAATCTCTTCTTAAAAGCCTCCAGTGATGGAGGACCCACAACTTCTGAAGGCAAGCTGCTCCACCGGTTGATTGCTCTCACTGTCAGGAAATTTCTGCACATTTGCGGTTGCCTGCCCACAGAGCTGGAGCTCATCCCATGTGGCATCTTTTTCAGGCAGATGCCTATCTGGTACATGGGCAGAGCCGCTCCTTCTGCCAGCGGAAACCAGCAGCCCAAGGAGCCTGTCTTGTGAGATGTGTGTGACCAGCAGCCTTGCACTGCTACACTGGATTGCTGCCTGATTGTTCTGGGAAAGAAGGAAGGAGTCCTTTGACCTGAGCTGCCCTCCTCCTTCTCCCCTCACTTGCTGTCCCAAAACATAATCAGGCACACTCTCATTTCACATTTCACAGAATAACAGAGATGGAAGGGACCTTGGAGGTCTTCTAATCCAACCCCTTGCTAAAGCAGAAGACCCTATGCCAATCTCTTCTTGAAAGCCACCAGGGATGGAGCACCCACAACTTCTGAAGGCAAGCTGCTCCACCGGTTGATTGCTCTCACTGTTAGGAAATCTCTCCTTAGTGCCAGGTTCTTCTCTCCTTGATTATTGTTTCTTGTCTTGCCTTCTGGTTATTTGGAAAATAGCTTGACTCCCTCTTCTTTGTGGCAGCTCCTCGGATACTGGAACACTGTTATCATATCTCCCCTAGTTCCTTCTTTTCACTAGACTAGACATAACCTATTCCTGCAACCGTTCCCAACAGTGAGAACAATTAACCAGTGGAATTCAATTAAACTTCCTAACAGTGAGAACAATTAATCAGTGGAACAACAGCTTGCCTTCAGAAGTTGTGGGTGCTCCATCACTGAAGATTTGCAAAAAAAGACTGGACAGGCACTTTTCCAAAGTGGTATAGGGTATTCTACTTGAGAAGAAGGTTGGTCTAGAAGACTTCCAATGTCCCTTCCAACTCTATTACTCTGTATTCTATATTTTGTATGGACCACACTGTAACCAGAAGACAAGATAATCTGGTAAGGCATAAGGTAACCCATATCTTCCTCCCCTCCTGCAAGGCAAGGGTGAAAACAGATGCAATTCATGAAAACAAATTGGCTTGTGATACAAAGCCAGATGACAGGAAATGCAGTCCTAAGGATTAAAGCTTTCCTTTGTTAAAAGGAAGCTCAAACTGCCCAGGGAGCTGCTGATTCAATTCTACAGAGGGATTATTGTCATCTGCACCTCTACAACTGTCTGGTTTGGTTTTGCAACCCAACAAGACAGACACAGACTTCAGAGAGTAATTAGGACTGCAGAAAAAAACAATTGCTACCAACCTGCCTTTTTGACATAATGTCAAAAAGAGGGCTGTGAAAATATCTACAGACCCCTCACATCCTGGACATAAATTGTTTCAACTCCTACCCTCAAAACGAAGCTATAGAGCACTGCATACCAGAACAACTAGACACAAGGACAGTTTTTTCCCCAAATGCCATCACTCTGCTAAACAAATAATTCCTTCAACACTGTTTAACTATTACAACGTTTGCACAACTTATTACTGTTAATCTTCTCATCACTCCTTATCAGCCATCCCCTCCCACTTGTGACTGTAGGACTGTAACTTTGTCGCTTGTATCCTTACGATTTATATTGACTGCTTCCTAGTATAATTTGATTGCTTATTGTACCCTATGACTCTTATTAAGTGTTGGACCTTATGATTCTTGACTTTTGACAAATGTATCTTTTCTTTTGTGTTCACTGAGAGCATTTGCACCGAGACAAATTCCTTGTGTGTCCAATCACACTTGGCCAATAAAGAATTCAGAATTCAGAATGTAGCTGATCAGATAGCAAAATATTATTGGAAGAAAAGACATGCTCCTGGGATGAATGATATCAGATACATCATACCATCATGTGAATGATGCAAATTATGTAATCCCAGGGATGAAAAAAAATGTATTAAAACACTGCATGGCCCTGCATTCTTTTTTTATTCATGGCATTCCATTTAAAAAAAAATATTGATACGTTTCATTTGTTTCAGCGACTGATTTAAAGCAGATTTTCACAGTGTTGATTTAAACCCAGATCTTTGACGGTAGACTCCTCATTCCTCTATTAACAAAATAGAATGATGTGAATTTTTCCAGAGAGAAGGCTTCGCATGTGGTTGCTTCATGCTTCTTGCAAAGGTTTTGCTTGTTCGTCATGAATGCCTTTACTTCAAACATGATGTGTGTATGTGTGTGTGTGTGTGTGTGTGTGTTACCATAGTTTTATTTTTTTTTTTCAGAAGTTTCTTCTAATTCTGGATTATTTTGGCTACTGCCATTTTGCCGGTGTCTGCTGTGGGAGGTAGAGCTTCATTCCTCCCTCTCTTGGCTCATTGCTCTGTCTGGAGAGATGCTTTTCCTGGCCAATTCGACTGAGCCCATCCCAGCATCAGTAACCCAAAACAGGGCCCAAAGCCACAAACATCCCCTCAAATCACCGACTGTAATTTATTTGCAGAGCATTTTTCCCACTGCCAGATTTACAAACGGAGCAGGCCCCAAAACACATGGAAGCATTTTCCTGCTGATAAATTTAGGATGGGGGACACCAAAAGAGGTAAAAAAAAAAATGACCCATTTTCTCTTTGGAGAGTAGGAAATAATGTTAAGTGCTGAACTTCCTGGTATTGTCCTAATTACCCTTTTTAAATATATATAAATTTAACAAGGGTGTTTTTATATTTGTTGGTAAGAAAGTACAGGCTTTCTAGCAAAGCGTAAGTTGAGGGGGGGAGTTGCTCCTGGCCACACACATATAAAGAGCTTCATTGCTTGAAATGACCAGATGGGCTGAGAATTTTAATACACGGCAGTAAAAGAAATCGGTTAAAATTAAAACATCAACTGTTTGTATTCCATTCTCTTCTGGTCATAACAGCCAATGAAATCAAGATAAAACCAGCAGCAAATGAGTGATCTAATTATTATTTTTTGGGGATAAATTTATACTAGCATCACAAGAAAAGCATTTCTGGGAAGTTTGCCAATGGAGAGACCCCGCTAACTAGGTACATGCTGGCATTCTGAAGGTGAGAAGGCGCACATCTGAAGTAATGACAGAATAAAACAGTTGGAAGGGACCTTGGAGGTCTTCTCGTCCAACCCCTTGCTCAAGCAGGAGGCCTTATGCCATTTCAGACAAATAATTGTCAAATCTCTTCTTAAAAACGTCCAGTGTTGGAAAACCCACAACTTCTGGAGTCAACTTGTTCTACTGATTAATGGTACTAACTGTCCGAAAATTTATCCTTGTTTCTCGGTCGCTTTTCTCCTTGATTAGTTGCTATCCATTGTTTCTTGTCTTGCTCTCTGGTGCTTTGGAGAATAGCTTGACCCCTTCTTCTTTGGGGCAGCCCGTCAAATATTGGAAGACTGCTATCATGTCACCCCTAGTTACTTCTTTTCACTAGACTTCTTTTTGCCATATCCGTCATCGGACATTAGCAATCATGTTGGTGATCCTATTTTAATCACCAAAAAATACTGCTGAGTTTTGACCAAACTGCTCCCTTAGATTTTGAAGCCCTGATGTTCTTCTTCAGCTTGGACCTCATTTGCCTTCAATCTTTCCTTGAGACGGTTAAGTGAAGGAAGCCGTATTTCTAGGGGTGTCGCGTGACATGTTTCACTAGAGGAGAGAAACCCAGTTCCTGCAACTGTTCTTTATATGTTTCAGCCTTAGTAGAGAGAGAGAGAAAGAAAGAGAGAGAGAATAGAGACAAAGAGAGAAGGAAAGAAAGAAAAGAAAGAAAATAAGAAAGAGAGAAGGAAGGAAGGAAAGAGAGAGAGAGAGAGGAAGAAGGAAAAAAAGAAAGAAAGAAAAGGAAAGAAGGAAAGAGAAAGAAAGAAGGAAGGAAAGAGAGAAAGAAAGAAAGGGAAAGAGAAAGAGAAAGAAAGAGAAAAAGAAAGAAGAAAGAAGGAAACTGAAAGAAAGAAGGAAAGAGGAAGAAGGAAGGAAAGAAGGAAAGAAAGGAAAAGAAAGAAAGAGAAAGAGAAAAAGAAAAGGAAGGAAGGAAGGAAGGAAAGAAAGAAAGAAAGAAAGAAAGAAAGAAAGAAAGAAAGAAAGAAAGAAAGAAAGAAAAGTTAAATCTGCTAGTACACTGTCTCAGCCTCCTTCAAGTTCTCCCCTTCATTGGGGCTGCTCACATGTCTCTCTCTCCCTCTCCCTCCCTCCCTCCCTCCCTCCTTCCCTCCCTCCCTCTCTCTCTGAGGTCAGTTTTAAAACACCTGGAGCTCTTCGGACCCCCATGCCAAGCTGTTCTCTCAGCTCCAGCAGTTTTCTGACAGCTCTCCAGGCCTTTTCACAATCTGGGCTTCCTTTCTGGGTTTCCATCAGCTGCTGCTGAACAAGTTCAGAGGCTTGCCCTTTTCACCAAAGGATCACCGCGCAAGCCAGCTTTGAATTAGCAACGGCAGCTCAGGAAATTCTCCCAGGTGGATTGCGGCCTGTGTACCGGCTAATCTGCCCCCTGTTTAAAATTCCTTAAACAAATTTTTGACCCAACAAAAGCTTTGATTTCCCCATTGTGGCTGAAAGAGAACAGATGTTGTTGCTGGAGACCACAAGTGTATCGGCTGCAATCAAAGCCATTCCCCCCTCCCCCGTGATGGACGGGTGGATGGACGGGGGTGGGGTGGGGGCTGATGCCTTCTGCATTCTAATGGATGCTGTTTGCATGAATCCCCCAGGAGTTGGAGGAGAAACACCTGCAGAGGAGAAGTGACAGGTGTCCTCCCCTTCCCCAACCATCCATAAAGAAATAACAGAAAAGAAAGGAATATATTTAAAGCCATGTCACACTGCCCAACGGATGCAAAAAGGACACAGCGGACGAGCAAAATGTTCCATCTGTTGTTATCCACTCTCAAAAGGGGCAAAAATTTGCATAAGCAGAGCGGATAACACGGAAAGGAACAGACGTGGGGAGGATGCAGAGTGGATGTATAGAGGATGCGTAGAGGATGCGTAGAGGATGCAGAGCGGATGCGTAGAGGATGCAGAGCGGATGCAGAGCGGATGAGCTGCATCCGCTTTCATCCTTTCTCCATCCGTGCTACTAACGCTGCGCGTCCGTTCCGCTTCCTCCCTGCGTCCGTTTACTGCTGGAACGGATTTGAGTTGTGCGGATGCACAGCGGATGCCTAGCGGATATAGCAGATGCGTAATGGATGCAGAACGGATGTCCCCCGTATGCCTAGAGGATGCAGAACGGATGCATTGGATACATTTTCCGCTCAAAAGTTTTGAGCAGCTCAAAACCTTCTGAGCGGATGAAACGTCAATAAACGGATGCTGGACGGATAGAGAGGAAGCAAAACGGAGGCAGTGAGTACAGAACGGAAGCATCGCGTTAACCAACGGATGGCAAGCTTTTTTGTCCGTTTTACATCCTCTTTGCATCCGTTGGTGCAGTGTGACATGGGCTTTAGAAACATTGTATGTGTGCGCGCGTGTGTGTGTCTTTGTTATGATGGCTAGGTTGTTCCTGTCCAGAAGGTCAAAAAGGATTTGAAAAAATAAACTTTTATTAATTTTCTATGATTGCAATCTTCGATCAGGTTGAACTCCAGTGAAAAACTGACTAAGAAACTATGTAACTTTCCACTAAATTTGAAAATGGAAGATGAACGAGCCAAAGAAACAATGAAACAGTGGGCCAAAAACTTTGGATATAATATAGAATTAAAGAAATGGAAAAATATAAGGGAAAGAAATGACAAATTAACAAAAAGGAATTTTTTTAAACATACCATGTTTTCCCAAAAATAAGACCCTGCCTTATAATTTTTTTGCCACCAAAAAAGGCACCAAGTCTTATTTTGGGGAGGATGTCATCCACTAATCAACATCACTTGTGTGCATCACACACACACCTGCCTCCTTTTTGATATCAGAGGCCTTCTGGAACTTCTTCTGAGGCCAGCAAGGCTTTCCTGAAGGCCTCTGCAGCCAATAACAGAGCTCAGGATCGATCCAGAGCTTTGTTCTCAGCTTAGAGGCCTTCAAGAAAGACTAGCCAGCCTTGCTGGCTGCAGATGAAATGGGCCAGCAAGGCAGCTGTCGGGGTGTGCAAGGCCTGGCTACAATTGTCCAAAGGTAAGGCAGCTCCACCCCTCCATCCACACCCTGGCTTAATCTTTACCCATCCACTCTGGAGTGGGCAGGAACTCAATTAGGGATTATTTTAGAGGTAGGGTTTATATTGGGCATGCGTCTAAAAAATCATGCGAGGACTTACTTTCGGGGTAGGTCGCATTTTTGGGAAAACACGGTGGTTAAAATGTAAAATTAAAAGGTTGGCTTTTGGTCATACAGTTTAAAAGGTGGGTGAATGCAATCTGCATCTTTTCTAAACATAGATTGGTAGCAAAATTTCTGGGAGAAACCCATGGGAAATGTCTGCATTCCAGTCTTTGGGTCATCAGGTTTTTCTCATCTGCATTTTTTCCTTTTCAGCACAAAGCATCTGGTAGCATTCATTGGGTGGGTTCGCACTTCATATTTAATGGGGTTGGCTGCATTTGTACAAGTTACAAGTCTGGGTTGTGTTAATCTTGGGCTAATTTCTCATAAGGTATGGCATGAGCCTTGCCGATTTTCTCAGTTTATAATTATGATGTTGTATGAACTCAGAAATTTACACATTAACACATATGAGCATGTACAGTCTTTAAGGTCTGTGGCAGAGAACAATCTGGCCATGGTCTCCGGTGCTAGAGCTATTGAAATACAAAGTTTATTAGAATTATATTTTTTGTTTTGTACAGGTAGTCCTCAACTTACAACACAATTGTCTTATGTTGCTAAGTAAGAAAATTGTTCAGTGAATGAAGTCTTGTTTTACAACTTTTCTTGCATGGAATGGAATGTAATGGAATGTAATGGAACGGAACGGAACGGAACAGAACAGAACAGAACAGAACAGAACAGAACAGAACAGAACAGAACAGAACAGAATAGAATAGAAGAAAGGGAATGGAATGGAATAGGATAGGATAGGATAGGATAGGATAGGATAGGATAGGATAGGATAGGATAGGATAGGAT
>BLBF01000097.1:4559894-4581626 GCA_015471245.1 Laticauda colubrina
AATAGAATAGAATAGAATAGAATAGAATAGAATAGAATAGAATAGAACAGAACCTTGGAGATCTTCTAGTGCAACCCTCTGCTCAGGCAGAAGAACCCTGTATCATTTCAGACAAATGGTGGTCCAGACTCTTCTTCTTCTTCTTTTTTTAATAAGGTTTTATTTGTATTTATACAAAATACAAGTAAAACATTCTTTTTGAAAATAGCATGGTCCCGGGTTGAACTTCTTTATAGAGACACAAACTCAATTTCATGCTCATTTTTGTTTTCTATTCCATATTTTATATTATTCTACATTTTCTATATAGTTTTTCCCCTCTTTTAATTTTCTCAATTTTATTTTATCTCATCTCAATTCAAATCATTATATTTATACTTTTGTCTGTTCTGTTTCAATTTCATATTATCTTTTCTCATTAAACAAGTTTTCTCCTGTAGTTACTAATTGGAGTATGACACCTTTATATCTTTTAATTATATCCATTCAACTCTTATTTAAAGTTCAATATATACCTTAAGTTTATGACCTTCAATATAATACATAATATATAACTTCCAATCGAATTCTGCTTAGTACATTCTAATAATGCATACTATATTCTTTTTTAAAAAAGGATTATAAATATGTGTAATTATAAACCCTCATTCCATTCCAATTCAGTTCTGTCATTAATAATCATTAAAATCTTAACACCTTTAACATTTCTTTTCAATTAAATATCACACTTCCTTAAAGACACATATAATCTCCATAATTAATTTTTTCCTTATTTCTCTTCCCATATGTTTTGTAAATCATTAAATATTCATTTTGTTACATTTATTTATTGATAAGCATTCCACTGAATTACAATAGCTATTTTATCAAACATTTTAATCATACATTGTTTCATATTTTCTGAAATTATTTCTATTTCTAATTTAACAATACTATCTTATGTACTTTTGCAGAATCCCTTTTTCCATAAGATTTTCACCCATTATCTCTAAATAGGTTCTGTTTCTCTATATTTTGTTTCTGTCCTTTATAACTTATTTTCCTTTCTTTTTTCCCTTTTATCTTCTCCCTCCCATTTTACCCCCTTGTCTTTCTACTTCTAATTCTCTTCTGCATTTCCCTCTTCTGTTGCTTTTTGATTTTATACTTATTTTTCACTCTATACTTTTTGGGGTTGTTTTTCCCAATCTTAAATTTTCCATTCTCTTTTCTCCCTTTCCTTTTTTTCCCCCACCTAAGATTACTTGCTCATTAAAGATGGCTTCTTCTTTGTCGCAATCTTCTTGTTCTGCAGGCATTTCTTGTTATTTCTCATAGTTCCAAATCTCCATTTCTAAAAACTGAAATACGAATCCAAAAGAACTTCTCCCTTCTTGTGCATCTTCTTTGTACTTTTTAAGTTCCATCTTCAGTTCTTCTAAAAGTGGAACCATTTTAAACAGTTTTAAACAACCACCCAATTGATTTTAATCATTCAAATACAATAACCAAGAATCCAGAGATCACCAAGCCATCCAAATAGTCCCAAGCTGTTTCTTCTTATCTCTTTTTCCACTTTCTCTTCCAGGGGTTTTACTATTTTGTTGCGATGTTTCGGTTAAGATGTATCTTTTGGAAGTCTTGTTGAGATTTTGCTGTAAGTTCTTTTTAATTCCAGGAGGTCTCCTCCCTTCCAGATCCTACTCTTTTATTCTTTTTCTCTCCTTTCCTGTTTTCAAATCTTTTAATTATCCAGAAATCTTTATTTTCCCTTGGACTTTTTATTTTCAGCATTAAATGCCTATTAATGTCAAAGTGGATTTTTTTCCAATTTCTTGCTTAAGTCTCTTAGCTGTCAGTATTGGAAAAGGAGAAAAAAAAACACATCTTTTCCCTTTTCTCTCTCCTTCGCAGCTTAAAAATCTTCTTAGGGAACAATGTTATTGTTTTTTTAATAGTTTCCATTCCAGGGTACCTTATTTGTTGCTTTTGACCCGGTCAACCAAAACTTTCTCTTCTTATCTTCCTCCTGCATATTCTTTTCCAGTCAAGTTCTTCTTTGTGGTGGCCATTTCTGACCACCGCTGCAACTGCCTTTGGGAAAGGGAGTAATGGCCAGCTGGGGAGGAGAGATGGGGCTCTCCTCAGCCCTGCAGGCAGTATCCCCCTTCTTCATCACCTCTACGGGGTGGCTTAGCCCCAAAACCAGCTGGCTCGGGGCGCTCCAGCGGCGAGCACGGATCGAAGCCTCGCAGAGACGAGGTTTCGGTCTGTTGCTGAAGAAGCTCAAACCGGAAGTCCCAGTTGTCCAGACTTTTCTTCAAAACTTCCAATGTTGGAGCACCCACAACTTCTGGAGACACGTTCCACTGGCTAATTGTCCTCACTGTTTGGAAATTCCTCCTTAGTTCTAGGTTGCTTTCTCTTTGCTTAGTTTCCCTCCATTGCTTCTTGTCCTGTCGTCAGGTGCTTTGGAGAATAGCTTGACTTCCCTTCTTTGTGGCAGCCCCTGAGACTCTGAAATACTGCTGTTCTATCACCCTCTAGTCCAGGGGTATCAAACTCGATTTCATTGAGAGCCATATCAGGGTTGTGTTTGACCTTGGGTGTGTGTGGCAGGGGGGCATGGTCGGGGGTATTGCCAGTTTAACGTCACTCATGACAGGGGTGCCTGTGGTGGCCTGAGTGCTCTGCCAGTGAAAATATGCTCCTGAGTTCCATTTGCTGCCCTCCTGCAACCCTCTGCTAGTGAAAACAAAGCTCAGAGGGCCACCCATGGGCCAGTCCTTCACTGTTTGCAGGGCAGTCCCACAGACCAGATCTAAGCACCCCATGGGCCAGATCCGGTTCCCAGGCCTTGAGTTGTTCTGACCCAAACTCTTATCCAATAAAGCAAACAATCACCAAAGGGAACAGAAACCTTTTAAGGAGTCTTACGAATCCCTGGTTAAAAAGCTGCTGCAAACTAATTAACTTTGATAAGCATGAGCCTTGCCAAAATTGTGTGAGGCTGCCAAGTATCACAGATTAGGTTACCTAGAAATATTTCACAACAAATACCAACTAAGATACTGCAGTGTCCACAAGGCTGAGTTTCAAAATGTCTTTGCTTCCTGCAAAGAATGTCCAATTCACAGCTGCCTTTGGAGCTGTGGAGGGACCATTACCTTGCAGTCTTACTCCTGAGTCGCTCGTGCTGCTGCAGCTGCAGCTGCTCTGAGCTTCAAGCAGCCCTGCATGCATGCGCACTTGGCACAAGCTCCTTGGGAACCTCCTCATCACTGCTGCCAGCCCCCACAATCTCTGAAGGCAGCAGTTCACTCCCTAATGGTCCTGGTCCCATATCTGAGTCCTCACTCTCCTCAGCCGTCTGCACCTACTGCCAGCTTACCACAGCTTGACACCCCTACCTTCGTCCTCCTTTTCATAAAATAAATTTGTTCAGAGAATCATTGCAGTTATTAAATTAGTAACACCGTTAAGTGAATCTGGTTTCCTCCTTAACTTTCTTGTCAGATGGACACAAAGGGGATCATATGACCCAAGGACACTGCAACTGTTATAACTACAAGTCGGTTATCAAGCGTCCGAATGTAAATCACATGATCATGGGGGATGCTGCAATGGTCATAAGTGTGAAAGATGGTCATAAGTCACTTTTTCCAGCGCCATTGTACCTTTGAACTAAGTCACTAAGTGAACTGTTGTAATTCAAGGACTATCTGTATAGGGTTTTTTGTTCATAATATCCCCCTACGAAGTAGACTAGGCTGTGCAGAAGATGACCAGGTTGAGCCCAAAGGAGGTAGGGGTCAAACACATCACCAATCATGAATCTCTGTGTGCCCACAAAAGAACTAAGTCTAGCCCGCCTTGAATTCATTTCTGTTTTTAACTTCCGCCTATTGATCGTTAGTCATTCAGGTTCTTTTTTAAAAAAAGTTATTTATTTTATAGTTCATTTGGCACTTTTGTTGTTGGCAGAAATTCAAAGGAGGGAAAGGTGGGTGTTATTTCAAAGGGACTGTTTGGGACTTATTACCAGCTGGGAATGAACATAATTCCCAGAACTGAAATAAAACAAGATTTGTTTTAACTAGGTGTGTGCTTAATTACGGTCTTTGGAAGCTTTGGTCAGAACAAAGCTTGCAATAAATCTTTATTTTAAATTTGACCTGTTTGGGTATTCTGATTTTCCTGACACTTAACAGGCTGAGAGAGAAAGAGAGGAAGCGTTTGCTGAGGGAGGGGAAGTCCAGCTTGGCCTAGCCTTCCCCCCACCCCCCTGTCACCACGCTGGTGGTGGATATGTGAAGGTGACCCACTGATTCTGTGGGTCTCCCCACTGCTCGTCCAACACCTGAACTGCCATCCTGTCCCACAAGGGACAGCAGCTCACCAAAGGATCACTTCCTGCGGGGATCAAAGGTTGCTGCCATGGTCTCCTCCTGCCATCATCAGGAAATCAGGAGTCCTGACCAAGTACTTAGATAAACAGAGTTGGGTTGCAGAGGTTGAGAAGAGCCCCTAAGCTAAGATTCTGTGCAGTTCAGAGAACTCCCAAATCCCACTCCCGACTGGCCCTGCCCACCCCATCCCTCCCTTCCTAGGACTCCCAACAGGTCCTATTCTGGGTGCAGGTAAATGCAGGGCATGCACGGAGGCTTAGGGAGGGTGAAAAACAGGCCTCCCGGGAGTTCAGGTAGGCTGGAAATGGCCCCGTTTCCGTTTCTCTCCGGAGCCAGGGAGAGTGTTTTCGACCTCCTGGAGGCTCGAGGAAAGCCTCTGGAGCCCGGGGAGGACAAAAACCCCACCCATCATGGTATAGGAGACTGACTAGGCCACATCCCCCATGGCCACGCCCAACCAACAACTGTGCAGAGAACCCCTTCCTAAAATTTTTGAAGCCCACCCCTGAAGGGACCTTGGAGGTAATCTAGTCCAGTGGAATGACTTGCCTCCCGAACTTGTGGGTGCTCCGTCCCTGGAGATTTTTAAGAAAAGGCTGGACAGTCATTTGAAATGGTATAGGAAGTTCAGCTAGAAGACCTCCAAAGCCCCTTCCAGCTCTGATATTCTTTCAAAAAAAAAAGAAAAGGAAAGGAATAGTCATTAAATAGAAAAGAATTTGAAACACTGTGGTGAATCTTGCAAAGGGTAAGCAGCTCTCCCCTACGTCATCACAACCAACAAAGTGTCTTGACTGCAACAAGCTCTTGTTCGACCATCTGCTTTTTCCACCTCCTGTGATTGCAAGCAGTTGTGATGGGAATGCCTCCAGGTCCACAACTTTGTTAGGGTTTCTTGCAGCGTTTACAATAGCAATAGCACTTAGACTTATATACAGCTTCACAGGGCTTTCCAGCCCTCTCTAAGCAATTTATAGAGTCAGCCTCTTGCCCCCAACAATCTCGGTCCTCATTTTACCCACCTTGGAAAGGATGAAAGGCTGAGTCAACTTGAGCCGGTCAGAATTGAACTACTGGCAATCCTGCAATGCTGCATTCTAAGAGGAAGGAAGGAAGGAAGGAAGGAAGGAAGGAAGGAAGGAAGGAAGGAAGGAAGGAAGGAAGGAAGGAAGGAAGGAAGGAAGGAAGGAAGGAAGATTGCACTTCGATTTATATACCGCTTCACAGGCCTTTACAGGCCTCTCTAAGCAGGTTACAGTGTCAGCCTCTTGCCCCCCAACAATCTGGGTCCCCATTTTACCCACCTCTGAAGGATGGAAGGCCGAGCCTGGTGAGATTCGAACTGCCAAATTGCAGGCAGCCGGCAGGCAGCAGAAGTAGCCTGCAGTACTGTACTCTAACCACTGCGCCACCACGGCTCTTACAAGCTGCTGCCGTCCTCAGTGCTGATCTTGGGGTTTTATTTTTTCCCCTCCTTTGGGGGCTGATGAAAGGCAGATCACAGCTTCTCTGGTCTGGCTTGCATTAGAGGCTCCCCTTCAAGCGGTAGGTCTCTTTTCTGAAGTGGGGGCTTTCAAGAAAGAATGTTTAATGGAGAACAGAAGTGCTAAGTGGCTTAAATGGCACATATAGCAAATGTACACTTAAGCTATCAACAGTTCCATCATTCATTCCAGATTGGATTCTCCAGAGGCTGAGCTTCTAACCTCTTCCATCTTGGAAACTCCATCTGTGAGAAACTGGTGTGTTCAAAGGGCTGGCACTCTTTTCTTTCTTTCTTTCTTTCTTTCTTTCTTTCTTTCTTTCTTTCTTTCTTTCTTTCTTTCTTTCTTTCTTTCTTTCTTTCTTTCTTTCAAGTAGGGATTTCAAATGGCTCATGACTATGCGCAGAATATTTTTTTTTAGGGGTACAAAATCACAGCACAGTCAACACGTGAACACCACACTTGGAATACTGCATCCAGCTTTGGATGCCAAAATGTTAAAGAAGATGTTGAGAGTTTTTTGGGGGGGAATAGGGAAATTGCAAAGAAGAACAACTAGGATGATTAAAGGCCTGGAAACTAAAATATATGAAGAACAGCTGCAGGATTTGGGTTTGGCTCAGAGGTGGTATTCAGCAGGTTCTGACCAGCTCTGGAGAACCAGTTGCGGAAATTTTGAGTCTTTCGGAGAACCGGCCAATCCCACCTCTGACTGGCCGCACCAGCCCCATCTCTTCCCCACCTCCCATTGAGTCCCAGCTGATTGGCTGGGTCTCCTTTGGTTGCCTGCACAGGAGAACGGAGCTGGAAAGCAGGTTACTGGGGTGCGGAGGGAATGAGATTTTGCAGTATCCTTCCCCTGCCATGCCCACCAAGCCACACCCACAGAACTGGTAGTAACATTTTTTGAATCCCACCACTGGAAGGGACCATGCACTGCAGCATGCAAGAAGATCAGTGAAACCAGGGTTCCCCAAAGTGGCTCTATTGGATTATGCGCTATGAGCATTGAGATTGCATATCGTCATGATATACTTTTGCTGTGGGGAAACTACTTTAAAAAATTTCCAGTGGAGAAGAAGGTGGTCCTAGCACCTTCACCTCCAAAATTTCCATGGGAGTGCCTTTTTCACATATATTTTTTAATGACTCCCAGTGTCAAGAGTAATTTTGCAAACCTTAGGAATGCATATCAGGGAGATCAGAGGAGTATTTAAAATCAGGTGGCGTCTGAATGAATGAAACCAGAGGTTTCCCTCCTAGGTAAGAAGGTTATATCAGATGGTAGCCTTATTTAATTTCCTTTTTAATCATTTCTCTTGCTGCCAGGGTTGACTATCTTTACATGTCAGCCTGAGGGCGGGGACTCTCACTTCTATTGGTAATTGTAGGTTGTTTTGGCTGCTTTTTTTGTACGAAAAAAAAGGGAATATTTAAATACACAAATCATGAAGCAAGCCCACCCTATCAAGCCACCCAAATTCAGCAGGCAAAGAAGGAATCTGTCATATGTAGCCTTTGGTGATTGGTATTTGCTTGCAGGTGGTCAGTTTTCTGTCCTATGGACCAGGATGGTCTTTCTTAACAGATTAACAGAATTGGAAGGGAGCTTGTAGGTCATCTAGTCCAACCCCACACCCAAGCGGGAGACCCTACACAATTTCCAGTCTCTTCTTGAAAGCCTCCAGGGCTGAAGCTTCCACAACTTCCAAAGGCAACTTCTGTTCCATTGGTTGATTATTATCACTGTCAGAAAAGTTTTCCTTATTTCGAGGTTGAATCTCCTTGTTCAGTTTCCATCCATTATTCCTTTTCTGGCCTTCGGGTGCCTTGGAAAATAGCTTGACCCCCTTCCTCCTCTCTCTGGCAGCCCTTTAAAATATTGGAAGACTGCTCTCATATCTCCCCTGGTCCTTCTCTTCACTAGACTAGCCAGGCCCAGTTCCTGCAATCGTTCTTTATATTTTTTTTCCTTCTTATTCAAAGAAGGTATTGTATTGTACTGACTAATTAATCAATCAGTTTGCCTTCTTTTAGTCATAACTATATGCTGGGTACATTTGTTGAAATAAACTGCACTCAACTTGTGCAATTCCTCAGTGGAGCTACATCAACATGTAAGGAAGCATGCAGTGGGGCAGCTCAAGGTTTTGCCTTGGGCCCAGAACTCTTCATTTATATTCCAGATGACAGGATAGAAGGGGAATCCATCAAACTTGCAGGCAACACCAAATTGGGGGAAATTGGTCATGGTGGCACAGTGGTTAGAATGCAATATTGCAGGCTAATTCTGCTGACTGCTGGCTGCTAGAAGTTAGAGTCTCACTGGTTGAGACTCATCCTTCCATCCTTCTGAGGTTGGTAAAATGAGGATGCAGATTGTTGGGGTAAAGCCACTTAGAGAGGGCTGGAAAGGACTGTGAAGTGGTATACATGTCTAAGTGTTATTGTTGTGGTTTGCCAGCAGCCTGTGCAGTGGTGGCAGTGGAATCGGACAGTGGGGAAGAACATGGACCAGTCAGGGAGTCTAGAGAGGACTCGGACGAGGGTCCTGTGTCTGATGCAGAGATGGAGCCAGGACCATCTGGGAGTGGGGTGCTGACTCCGGAGCCTACAGAATCTGGCAGCAGCGAGGCAGAGGAACAAGGGGAGCCTGTTCCCAGTGAGCGTGTGCGTAGAGCTGCTAGAAGGTGAGAGCAGCTGAGACAAAAGGGGCAACTCGGGAGTAAGGCTTGGAGGTGATTGCCCCTCCCATAAGGTATAAAGGAAATGCAGAGGAAGAGAAAACTTTGCAGGAAGCAATGTCGTTCACTCTGTTCAGATTAAACCTTGAAGCTCTGTGTGGACTTTGTACTTCATTTGGCTTTTTACAGTTAATTTGGCACTTTAGTTGTTGGCAGCAATTCAAAGGAAATAAAGGTGGGTGCTTATCTCAAGAGACTGTTTGGGACTCATTAGGGACTGGGAAAGAACATTATTCCCAGCACTTAAATAAAACAAGAATTGTTTGGACTAAGCGTGTGCTTAATTACGGTCTGAGGAAGCCTTGGTCAGAACAGTTATTGCTGTTGCAAACACTTTGGAAAATAGATGTAAGATTCAGAAGGATCTTGACAGACTTGTGCTGTGGGTCCTATCCAACAAGAGGCAGTTCAGTGGTGAGAAAAGTGGGGTCCTTCACTTAGACAAACAAAACCCCCAAATGCATAGGTACATAATAGGCAGTTCCTGGGTCAACAATAATCACTGCGAGAGGGATCTAAGTATCCCACTTATATATGAGCCAGCAGCGTGCTGCAGCTGCCAAAAAAGCTAACACAATCTTAGCTTGTGTCAACAGAGGGAAAGTATGAAGATCTGTCCTGGTAAGATTATGGTTAGGATACTACATTCAGTTCCAGTCGCAACATTGACCTTCCCTCTCCCTGAAAACCTCCCGCAGGTTCCTTTAACCAAAGCAACTCAAGGCTGGTCTCAATCGATCAATCAAAATAGAGCTGGAAGGGACCTTGGAGGTCTTCTAGTCCAGCCCCCTGCTCAAGACAGAAACCCATTACATGCAAGTGATTGTCCAGTCTTTTGGTCACCACAATGTAAAAAAAAAAAGATGTTGAGACTCTAGAAAGAGTGCAGGAAAGAGCAACCTAGGTGATTAAGGGACTGGAGGCTAAAACATATAAAGAACAGTTGCTGGAAGTGGGTATGTCTAGTCTGATGAGAAGAAGTACTAGGGGGAACATGATAACAGTCCTAAACTGCATTAACAGAGCTGCATTAATCAAGATCAAGTGAGGTACTAATACCACTCTATAAATCCTTAGTAAGGCCACACCTAGAGTACTGCATCCAGTTTGGGTCACCACACTATAAAAAAAGATGTTGAGACTCTAGAAAAAGTGCAGAGAAAAACAACCAGGATGATGAGGGGACTGGAGGCTGAAACATACAATGAACAGTTGCAGGAACTGGGCCTGGCTAGTCTAGGGAAGAGAAGGACCAGGGGAGACATGATAGCAAGCTGTCTTCCAATATTTGAGAGGCTGCCACAGAAAGGAGGAAGGGGATCAAGCTATTTTCCAAGGCACCTGAAGACCAGACAAGGAATAATGGGTGGAAACTGAACAAAGAGAGATTCAGCCTGGAAATAAGGAAACATTTTCTGACAATGAGAACAATCAACCGATGGAACAGAAGTTGTGGGAGCTTCACCCCTCGAGGCTTTCAAGAAGAGACTGGACTGCCATTTGTCGGAAATGGTATAGGGTTTCCTGCTTAGGTGGGGGGGGTTGCACTAGATGACCTACAAGGTCCCTTCCAACTCTGATTATCTGTTACAGTGTTCCAATATCTCAGCGGCTGCCAGAAAGAAGAAGGAGTCAGTCAAGTTATTCTCCAAAGCAGCTGAGGGCAGGACAAGAAGCAATGGGTGGAAACTACTCAGGGAGAGAAGCAACTCAGAACTAAGGAGAAATTTCCCGACAGTTAAAATAATTAATCAGTGGAATGTCTTCCTTCCAGAAGTTGTGAATGCTCCAACACTGGAAGTTTTCAAGAAGAGATCTGAGAACCATTTGGCTGAAATTGTATAGGGATTCCTGCCCAAGCAGGGGGTTGGACTAGAAGACCTCCAGGGTCCCTTCCAACTGTGTTATTCTATGTATATTCTATATATGGCAGACAGGTCTGGGGGTGGGGACAGAAAGCAGGTTCACGGGAGGCAGCCAGGGACAGGTGCCCTGCCTGCATCTTAGGTCAATTTTACGCTGTGATCGCTCGGTGTCCATTCCATCCCAAGCTCTGAACAGCGGGAGGCTGAAGCGTCCGGCCAGCTGAGAGGGGAGCCTGGGAGTAAAAGGTCCACTTCTCCCTTTCAAAGCCTTTGTCAACCTCTGCTGCACACAATTAAAAACCGGGAAGGTGGGGTTTGGGGGAGGCTTGTTATCACAACAGTCGGCTTGCTTGCTTTCCTGGCAAAGGAAAAAGGCAACTAACAAGCCTGTGCAGGTGCTTGCCCTGGATCCCTGCGGTCTGGGGAAGGGAGGGAGGAATGGTGGGGGAAGGGAAAGGGGGCTTCTGCAGCATGCAAAGCCAGGTGGGCTTTCGTAGCAGTCACATCAGAAGCTTCCTGGGCTGGAAGAGAGCAAGACAATGGTCATACCTCGCCTCTCTGAAATAAAATAGGCACCCTTTAGACAAGTGTAGAAGGGAGTAAGGCTTATAGAGAGGAGGAGGAGGAGGAGCAGGAGGAGGAGGAAGGGAGGAGGAGGAGGAGGAAGAGGAGGAGGAGGAGGAGGAGGAAACAACAACTGTGAGAACCTTGAAGCTATCTGAGCTTATATTTTTTCTTTACAGACATTTCATGACCCACCTAGGTAACACCGTCCATGCTAAAAGGGACCGGGCTATTCTCACAGACATTTCATTACCCACCAAGGTGACACCATCAGAGCAGAGGGCACTATACAGAGGGCAACTCCCCTCCCCTATGAGCTAGCCATTATTAACATTGCATAAATGCGAGCCTGGTAAGCCACCTAAACACATTATGTCCCCCTCCCCTCCCCACCACCATCTGAAGTGCTACAGTTTGGTGGTCTTCTCTCCCTGCCCCCGAATTGCATCAGTTACTTTTTTTGTGCATAACTGAGTCTGGATTGTACGTTGGTGTTTTTCAAACTTGGCAGTTTTAAGATGGGTGAAGTCAATGCACCTTAAACTTGCAAGTTTGAACAACACAAATATATGTCGTATATATGCATAATGATATATGCTAAAATTCCAGGAAATTAGGAGCCTGGTAGAACTTTTTCAAACCTGTCCATATGATTAAAATGTGTAATCTTTAGTCAGCTACAGGCTCATTCCATCAAATGTATATTTAGAAATTTCTGCAGTCAAAATCTGCAAAATTGCTGCTCTCCAATTTAGATTTAGAACATAGAATCATAGGGCTGGAAAGGGCCTCAGAGATCCTCTAGAGCAGTGGTGGCTAACCTTTTTCAGCTTGCATGCCAATAATTGCATGTGTGCTCATGTGCCAGCACCCAGAAGGCAATGCATGCTGGCCTCCCCCATGCTCCCTGCACATGCGTGCATGACCCTCCTTTGTGTGCCATGCATCTGTGCATGCACACGCGACTCCCTTCTTGCACGCTGTGCATCTTTGCGCATGCATGTGCAATTCCCCCATTTCGTGCCACATGTCTTTGCACATGCATGCACAATCTCTTCATGTGCAGTGCATCCCTGTGCATGCATGCATGCCCCCTACACACACCCTTCTGGCCCCTGCCCATGTGTGCCAGATACCCGTCAATCAGCTGTCAGGAGGCTGCGCACACAGGCATGCACAGTGAGGCTCTTCCAGGTGTCAAGCATCCAGAAAGTATCCATGATATCAATCACTCCAAGAAGTTATCTCTCCAATTGATTTATTAGGAACAGATCTGGCATGTCAAAAGCAATTTCCCAAGTGAAGGTTTTTTTTCATGCATTACACAGAATCCACTTTCTTTCCTCCCTTCTCTCCTCCCACTTCTACATTTTATAAATCACAAAAACCAATTATCTGCAATTGGAAATTCTTAATACGACACACAGAATAAGCTTGAACTCTCACGTGCCAGGGGAAATGGCTCTGAGTGCCACTTCCAGCACACGTGGCATAGGTTCACCAACATGGTTCTAGACCAACACCCTGAATCAAGCAGGAAACCCTATACCATTCCAGACAAATGACTGTCCAGTCTCTTCTTAAAAGTCTCCGGTGATGGAGCATCCACAACTTCTGAGGGAAACCCAGAAGTTAATTTTTCTCACTGTCAGGTATTTTTTTCAGTTCTAGGTTGTATCTCTCTTTGATAAACTTCCACCAATTATTCCAACCTATTCTTTATTTGTGAATTTGATTCTTCTTGCTTAATCTTATTTTTCTCACCACTGAATTGCATTTTGTTAGATAGGGCCCTGTGTTCAAGTCTCTCAAGAACCTTCTAAACCTTAAGCCCATCTTCCAAAGAGTTCACTCTCCTCCCCAGCTTGTTGTCATCTGCAAATTCGATGAGTTCCTCTTCTATCCCTTCATCAAAATCATTCATGAAGATGTTGAAGAGTCCTGGGCCTAAGACAGAGCCTTGAGGTGTCCTACTGCATGCTTCCCACCATGTAGATGTAGTCCCATTAAGGATTGCTCATTGAGGGAAGTTGGTCAGCCAATTGTGAATCTACTGGGTAATACTTTGTTTTCCTGAAAATATGACCTATCCTGAAAGTAAGTCCTAGCTTGATTTTTACACATGCACCCAAAAGAAGCCCTACTCCCCACATAAGCCCTAATTAAGATCCCACCCACTCCAGAGTGGACAGGTAAAAATTAAGCTAGGGTGGGGATGGAGGGGTGGAGCTGCCCTACTACTGACCTTTGGATATTTCTTGCCAGGCCTCGCACATCCCATCACCTGCCTTGCCGGCCCATTTCTTCTGCAGCCAGCAAGGCTGGCAAGTCTTTCCTAAAGACCTCCGTAGCACATAACAAAATTCTGGATCGATCCAGAGCTCTCTTCTCGGCTGCAGAGGCCTTCAGGAAAGCCTTGTGTTGTGCAGCAAGTGTAGAGGGCTGAGGAGAGCAAAGACTCAGATGAGGAGCCAGGACCATTAGGGAGTGGACTGCTCCCTTCAGAGATTGTGGGGCCTGGCAGCAGCGATGAGGAAGTTCCCGAGGAGCCGGTGCCAAGTGCGCATGCGCACAGTGCTGCTTGTAGGAAAGAGCAGCTGAAGCAGCATGGGCGTCCTGGGAGTAAGGCTGCAAGGTAATGTCCCCCCTTTCAAGAAGATAAAAGTCAGCTGTGAATCGGACGTTTTTTGCAGGGAGCAAAGACGTTTTGAAACTCATCCTTGTGGACATTACAGTATCTTAAGTTGGTATTTGAAGACTCTGGTGTTGTGAAATATTTCTTATCTGTTATTCTTGGCAGTCTCACACAGTTTTGGTGAGGCTCATGTTTATCCAAATTAATTAGTTTCCAGCAGCCTTTTAACTAGGGATTCATAAGAATCATTAAAAGATTTCTGTTCCCTTTGGTTTGTGTTTGTCTTATTGGAAAAGGGTCCAGCGGGGAGGCGCTCGTTGCCTTGGTGAGAGCTCTGCCACCGGGAAGGAGGGCCTGCCTGTCCTCCTTCCCGGCGGCAGAGCTCTCACCAAGGCAGTGAGCGCCTCCCCGCCGGACCGTCCGCTCATCCCGCCAGGGCTGCGCCAGAGCCGTGTGGGCTGGGCAGAGCCGGGAAAGCGAGCCGCAGGTGCATGCATGCCTCCTCCTGCCCCTCGTTCCCAAATCTCGCCTGGACGAGCAGTGCTTCGCTTGCTGTGCAAAGCTGCGGCTTCCTCACCTCTCAGCAAGCAGAAGGAACTGGCTGCAGCCTCCTCCTCCTCAGCCGCAGCGCAGACCTTGCGGGGAGAGAGAGAGAGGGAGAGATCCTCTCGGGCGAGCACCTTCTCTCGGAACGCGGCGACGGGAGCACCTTAAGCCAAGTGTCTCCTCAGGGCTCCAGTTGCAGGGAGGAGCCCTGACTGGCCGCACATGGCTGCGCCAAACGCCGCGGCATTCTTCTAACGCCACGGCAGCAAGGGAGAAGGAAAAGGTCTCCCGAACCCCAAGATGCCGCCGTTCACCCACCCGAGGATGCAAGGGCGGGAATTAAGTCACCCCCGAAAAGACGGCCTAGCCGTTTTTTCGGGGGTCAAAAAAATATAAGACCCGGCCTTATAATGTGAGAAACATGGTAGATGGATAGAATCAAGATCTAATAGAGGGATAGAATCTAATAGAGGTTTAGAATCTAAAAGAGGGATAGAATCTAGTAGAGGGATAGAATCCAGGGCTTGTGGTGCTGGGAGATAAAAAGGAAATCATTGCATTGGCCGAAAAGTCTTAGCTCAATACAAAAATACTGGGGAATTTCAAAGCTTTCAGTTGAAATTCAGGATTTATGTGGTTTTCCCAGCATTCAGGAATTATTCCTTAACAGGTGCATACATACTGACCCAAGCAAGTTGTGACTTCTGTGCACATTGTGACAAATCACTGTTCATTCGAAGCACTTTTTTTAAACCATTGGTCTTGATTAACAACAGGATGAAATTGAGATCACAAAACCTCTTGATTTGACTCATGTAGATATCTTGGCTGACTAGCAAGGTTTCCTTTTGTCTACTGAATTAATGTTATCTGTCTGTTCCAAGTAACAGGAGAACTGAAGGCCTGTGTTTAAAACCAGTTTCTCTACTTGATGCCAGAGATATTCTTGGTATCTTTCTCCCCTGCAGAGTTGGTGCACACACACACAAAACTATACCAATATATTGTTTGACCGCATCAGAACAACTGAGAAAATTCCTTTTAACACAAACACAGCTAAAGGCAATTTAAATCAGAAGTAGGAAAATGCTATATTTTTAAGACCAAAGTGGATTTACACATGAGAAAGAATATCAGGCTACAATTCATCTGCACTGAGGACTTGCAAAACAAAATACAAAATACTAGGGGTTACATGATCACCGTCTTCCAGTATTTGTGGGGCTGCCACAAGAAAGAGGGGGTCAACTTATTATCCAAAGCTTCAGAAGGCAAGATAAGGGGGGTTGGGCTAGAAGATCTCCATGGGTCCCTTCCAGCCCAGGATTCTATGTAATTCTATGTGGTTTGAAGAAGTAAAAGGCAAAAGATTTATACAATCTGAAGACACAGTTGTACTTAATGATGACTCTAAAGTAGATTTATTTTTCATTTCTTGCGTTGTTTGTTTGTCTCTGTCCCAATTTTTCAAAGTTTTTAAAAAGATTGTTTTGTTAACTGTATAAAATGTCGAGAGCCAGTTTGGTGTAGTGGTCAAATTACTGGGCTAGAAGTAGGAAAACTGTGAGTTCTAATCCTGCCATAAGCACAAAGCCTGCTTGGGCCAGCCACTCTCTCACACCCCTAAGGAACAGGCAGTGGCAAACCACTTCTGAAAATCTGCCCAGAAAGCCTGAGGAGACTTGTCCAGGCAGTGACCACGTGCCGACAATGACTTGAAGGCGCTAAATAAATAAAACTTTGGAACTCTTTTGCCATAATGCCTCCACTCTCAAAATCATGCTTTAAACAGATCCTTCCACCAAATCCTTCTAGATCTTTAAAACAAATAACTTGAAGAAGAAAAGCTCACACCCTCCTCCCCCCATCCTCTCTTTTCAGCCCATAGTCTTGGCTGCTGCCAAAATCTTCACCCCTTCTAGGTTATGACCTCCCTGGCGATCCCTGACTTGTGTTTTCTGCACTTAAGTGCTTAAAATGGATCCAGTTCAATTAACACAAAGGCAAGGTGAACTCAAGTTGGGAGGCTCCTCTTTGGGAAGAGCCCATATCTATCTATCTATCTATCTATCTATCTATCTATCTCTCTCTCTCTCTCTCTCTCTCTCTCTCTCTCTCTCTCTCTCTCTCCTGTGACACATATGGTGCTGTCTTTGTTGTGGTTAGCCGGCAGTGGGTGCAGACGGCTGAGGAGAGCAAAGACTCAGATGAGGGGCCAGGACTGTTAGGGAGTGGACTGCTGCTTTCAGAGATTGTGGGGGCTGGCAGTAGTGATGAGGAGGTTCCTGAGGAGCCTGTGTCAAGTGCACGTGCGTGCAGGATTTCTCATAGGAAAGAGCAGTTACAAAAGCATAAGCAACTCAAGAGTAAGGCTGCAAGGTAATGGGCCCTCCTTCAAGAAGATAAAAGGCAGCTGTGAAACAAATGTTCTTTGCAGAAGGCAAAGACGTTTTGAAACTCAGCCTCATGGACATTACAGCTGGTACCTGCAGACTCTTGTGTTGTAAAATATTTCTTATCTGTTGTTTTTTGGCAGCCTTGCAAAAATTTGGCAAGGCTCTTTCTTACCAGAGCTAATTAGTTCGAAGCAGCCTTTTACCTGTGAAGAAACAGAATCCATAGATGAAACTGTAAAAGGTTGTGCTGCTGCCTTTGTCTTGTGCTTGCTTTCTTGGAACCAGGTTGGGTCAGAACAGTTCTTCACGGGGCATTAGAAACAGATACAGATTAACAGAGTTGGAAGGGACCTTGTAGGTCATCCAGTCCAACACCCACCCACCCCCTGAGCATCAAATTGTGCTCAGATGACCTTAAAGAAGATCCCTTCTGAAAATGTGACTGCTTGGCCTGTTTGCAGAAGAGATGTCCCACATTTATCTATTTTTCTTGTTAAATGAGGATGAGAAAGTATATAACTTCACTTAATCCTTAACCTACAAAAGTTCATTTAATGGGTATCAACTCATAAAACATTCCTCCGCCTGTTTTAGTAGTTGCCATAAAAAAGGGGGGAAAGCGAAAGTACATTCCAACTCTTATCTTCAAAAGATTGTAGCTAAACTACCAGAACTTTTGCCCATGAATATATTTAATTTGAGAACGTGAATGATGACATCCAGCCCCTGAACATGCTCAATTGGAGAATCTGGTTTATGAGACACCCAGGGGGGAGGGAGGGAGGAACAGGGTCATAGGGGACTGTAAATGACATATGCCAGAGTTGGCTTCATACATATTGGGCAGTGCCAATATGTCGTCTCTAATGAATCCTTTGAAGTTTTTTGAAGATTGGCTCGAGAATCATGATTTAATTAGAGCGATTGCTGGAATCCTGACAGCACATTCAAAGCAGTGGTGAAATGCTACGGGTTTGGCCCGGTTCAACTGAATGGGTAGCAAAGAAGAGAAAAGTGTAGGATCGGCCCTGGTATAGGTTCTAACCTATATTGGAATAGCAATGTTCCAATATTTGGGGGACTGCACAGAGAAGAGGGGGACATCCTATTTTCCAAAGCACCTGAGGGCAGGACAAGAACCAATGGATGGAAACTAATCAAGGAGAGAAGCAGCCTGGAAATGACGTCCTAACAGTGAGAACAATTAACCAGTGGAACAGCTTGCCTTCAGAAATTGTGGGCACTTCGTTACCGGGAGTTTTTAAGAAGTGACTGGACAGCCAGCTATCTGAAATGGTGGAAGGTCTCCTGTTTGAGCAGGGGGTTGAACTAGAAGACCTCCTAGGTCCCTTCCAGCTCTATTCTGGATTGATTGACTGCTCACATTACTCACCCTCTGGTCACTCCCAAATGGACTATTTTGTTTGCTGGACCTTGCATGAAATCTGGCCCCAATGAATTCACTGGGTGCCAACTAGCCTTTGGCACTGCTAGCCCCTTGGAATGCTAGCTTTGTCTCTGCCTTCCAAAACAGCCTCAGTCTGTTCCCAAAAGATGATTGTTTAGCCTGTTATTGTTGTGGGGTTTGTTTTTTTTTTACATGCAGGAAGGAAAAGCATGGTGGGTCCTTCCTTGTATCAAAGTCTAATTAGGGATTGAGGGCAGATTACCAGATTGGCAGAAGGGAGGGGAGATCTCAAAACAAGGACCTTCTCAAGGCAGGAAAAGGGAGGGCAGCTATCCTGCCAAAGGGGGAGGGGTTATCATCACCTCATTTTGGTCTCCATTAACACCGTCTGGGTTCAGCCTCTTCAAGCCAATTAGCTGGTGGGCTGAACTGACCTGGAAACCTTCTGGCCTCATTTGCAAAAGGGGGGCCTTGGAAGAATGACGCAGGGATTCATCGGCTGGCCTACGGGCCTTTCCTCAGGGGCTGCTTTTCTGAAAAGGCTCAAGGGAAACACTGGGAGCTCCCAGGGCTGGTGGGTGGGAGAGAAAGGAAGCAATTAAGAGGGAGAATGGGTTTCCTATTGGTGAAGGATGGGTTATGCCTTCTTGGACTGGGGATTGTGCACCGTTAATACACCATAAAACAGTGTCCTTGTAGACCCAGCGTTCTAGGGTATTCCTAGAATATCAAAGAATTCTCCTTTTTTATTACTAATTGCCACTCGTTGAATAGAATGAATGAGCTGGAAGAAACTTTGGAGGTCTTCTGGTCCAGCCCCCCACTCAAGCAGGAGAACCTATACTATTTCAGGTGACTGTCCAATCTTTTCTTAAAAACCTCCAGTGATGGAGTGCCCATGATTCTGGAGGCAACTTCTGTTCCACTGATTAGTGATCCTCAGTTTTGGGAAGTTTCTCCTTAATTCCAGGTTGCTTCTCTCCTTGGTTAGTTTCCATCCATGGTTTCTTGTCCTGCCCTCTGGGGCTTTGGAGAATAGATTGACCCCCTCTTCTTTGTGGCAGCCCCCTCAAATACTGGAATATTGTGATGACCCGGAGTGTAATACAAATGTAACAAAATCCAAAACATAAATAAATGTCCTTTGATGCCTCCAACTTGGCCCCACTGTTCAATAATTCTCAGTTGGAGATAAAACGTATTCAAAAATAGTCTTCAGAAGAAAGCAATACAGTCCGAATTTAAGGAGCAGATAGAGGTGAAATAAAAAAACCAAAACAAACTACAATGAAGGAATTTCCACAATGGACCAGGATAAGTAATTACCAACTTCACGGAGATAACAAGGCACAGTCTGTTGGAAGGACGCCAACCAAAATAACTTCAGCCCAAAATAAAACATGCTTTGCTTCTGGCAATGCTGTATTTTAACCATCTCTCTTATATACTACTCTCCCCAGCTGCAACCAATGAGGGGGATCATGGCCGCTTCCTCTCTCATAAGCCAAGTTGTTTCCTTCTCCGTTCCTCCCTGCGTGTCCTAGGATGGAAAGGGGATGGGCCTGGTTCTTCCTCTGACTGCCCAGCCAGCCTCTGCCCCTCCCTAGCCTCCTCCCCAACCTCTGGAGCCACACCTCTACACCCAGTCAGCTGTTCCTCCTCTTCCTCAGAGTCTGACTCTAACAAGGGCATGACATACTGCTATCTTGTCCCCGCTAATTCTTCTTTTCTTTAGACCAGCCAAACCCAAATCCTGCAGCCGTTCTTCACACTTAACAGCGTGACGGCTGTTAAGTGAATTTTGCCTCGTTTTACGATCTGTCTTGCCACCATTGTTAAATGAATCATGGCAGTTAATAAATTAGAAACCTGGTTGTTAAGTGAATCCCGGCTTCCACATTGACTTTGTTTGTTAGAACGTCACAAAAGGGGATCATGTGACCTTCTTGGGACACAGCAACTGTCATAAGTATGAACCAGTTGCCAAGCGTCCAAATTTGGATCACGTGAACAGGATGCTACTGCAATGATCATAACGGTGGAGAAAAAAACAGCCCAAAGTCATGATTTTCAGTGCTGTTGTAAGTTTGAATGGTCACTAAGCAAACTGTTGTAAGTCAAGGACCACCATCCTCTCAGGAAGGTGGACATCAGCAGTCTTTCTCCAGCTGCTAAGGGACAGCTCCACCATTCTGGGCAATGTTGTTGTGGCCTGCCGGTTGGAGGTACCTGGGCCAGTCTTGGAGGATGAGGAGGGCTCAGACAAGGACTCTGCATCAGAGGCAGAGATGAGACCAGGGCAGGCTGGTCAGCAGTCAGACAGCAGTGAGGCCGGGGGAGCTTCTGGAACCAGTTCCCAGCCTGCACATGCCCAGAGCTGCCAAAAGGAAGGAACAATTAAGAACTCAAGGTCAACATGGGAGTAAGGCCACAGGTGGACAACGAATGATCCCTCCCATAAGAATTAAAAGAGGAACTGAAATGAATATGTTAACACTGAAACTGAAAGAAAGAGAAGACTTTGAATATTTTTAAATTTTGAATAAATGGTATGATTGGGTAGCAAGCAGAAACAAGAAATAAGACAAGAAATCTAACTGTAAGAAGCCTTAAGAAAGTAAAATGTAAATATGTAAAATATATAACAACATAAGAATAATAATTATAGAAAAAGTCATTAATCAATATCAGATAAATGTAAATACACTGTGTTAAGATACATAAGATAAAAACCTGTGTAGATGTCAAAAATACTGTTGAAACTATGATGTTTTATGTTGTAATAATGGAAACAATAAAATATATTTTTAAAAAAGGATTAAAAGAGGAGCAAAGGGGGAGGAGGCTTTTGCAGGAAACAATTTGTTCATTTGTTTGTTCGTTCGTTCATTCCAGCTTCGTGAAGATTTGTCTGTGTAACCTAAACCTTCCCTGTCAGCACTGAGTGTGTAAATATTTACTGGGCAGCTTTCCAAGATAGATAAGGTCTAAGCTAATGATTATACCTTTGCAAGACTGTTTGCCAGGCCGTTGGCTGAATGTGAATGCAATAAATTCACATTCATTTAATAAAAGAGGTTTTGCCAGGACACAGAGTTTGCTTAGTGCTTTTTGGGGAAGCCGAGGACAGAACAAATGGAGTACAGTCTGGAGAAGGCCCATATTAGCTCCATCAGACCATTCCAGAAAGTGATTTTCCCTGGGTCCACAAAGACCGTCTTGTTTCTGCAGCTCCCTTTGTATCTTGCAATTGATATGCTGATGTGGGAAGTTCTGTTTCCAGAGGGAGGGAGGATCAGGATAAAATGGCTCACATCTCCCCAGCCTTTGCCTGTCGTCCTTTCAAATAAATCCCCCTCCCCAGCCTAGTTTACATTTTTGGTACAAAAAAAAGGGTTCTGTCCCCATTAATCTTGAGTTTTGCCTTTGAAAAATGTACTGCTTCTAGACTTCACGGAGAACGGAACTCTTTTGTCTGTGTGGACAAAACTGTGTGAAAATGATGGAAGGAGGGGTGTCATTGAGGCCATGAAACTGAGACAAGTTTATTTCTGTCGGGTTTTGGTGGAGGCTTCTGTTTTCTTGGTAGAATAGAGTAGAGTAGAGTAGAGTAGAGTAGAGTAGAGTAGAGTAGAGTAGAGTAGAGTAGAGTGGAGTGGAGTGGAGTGGAGTGGAGTGGAGTGGAGTGGAGTGGAGTGGAGT
>BLBF01000097.1:4581636-4600925 GCA_015471245.1 Laticauda colubrina
AAGAGAAGAGAAGAGAAGAGAAGAGAAGAGAAGAGAAGAGAAGAGAAATAGCATAGCATAGGAATAGAAAAGAGTAGGACTAGGAATGGAATGAAATAGAAATAGAAATAGAAATAGAAATAGAAATAGAAATAGAATAGAATAGAATAGAATAGAATAGAATAGAATAACAGAATTACTTATGCAGGAAACCTCATATCATTTCAGTCAAATGGTTATCCAATCTTATCCTAAAAATTTCCAGTGTTTGAGCATTCACAACTTCTGGAGGCAAGTTGTTCCACTGATTAATTGTTCTGTCAGGAAATTGCTCTTATACTGTAAGAGCTTTAAAAAGCAACACTTAACAATCAGAAAAGATGTTTTTCTGAGGATTTATTTTATTTTTGCTGTTGTTCCTTCAAAGCAGAAAAAAAAAACCAATCCAAATGCAGGTAGTCCTTGATTTACAACAGTTCATTTAGTGACCATTTGAAGTTACAACAGCACTGGCAAAAGTGACTTATAATCATTTTTCACACCATTTACGACCATGGTATCATCTTGTGGTCACGTGATCAAAATTCAGATGCTTGGCAACTGGTTTCATATTTATGACAGTTGCAGTATCCCAGCAGTCATGTGATCCCCTTTTGTGACAGTATAAAAAAGATGTTGAGACACTAGAAAGAGCGCAGAAAAGAGCAACCAGGATGATTGGGGATGGCAGCTTAAAACATATGATGAATGGTTGCAGGAACTGGGCCTGGCTAGTCTACTGAAGAGAAGGACCAGGGGAGACAGGAGAGCATCTTCCAGTATTTGAGGGGCTGCCACAGAGAGGAGGAAGGGGGTCAAGCTGTTTTCTAAGGCCAGACAAGGAACAATGGATGGAAAGTGAACAAGGAGAGATTCAACCTGGAAATAAGGAGAAACTTTCTGACGGTGAAAACCATAAACCAATGGAACAGAAGTTGCCTTTGGACATTGTGGGAGCTTCACCACTGGAGGCTTTCAGGAAGGGATTGGACTGCCATTCGTCAGAGATGGTATAAGGTCTCCTGCTTGGGTGGGGGGTTGGACTAGATGACCTACAAGCTCCCTTCCAACTCTGTTAATCTGTAAACTGTATCTGATAAGCAAAGTCAATGGGGATGCTGGATTCACTTAACAACTAAGCAGATCCCACGATTCACTTAACAAATGTGGCAAGGAAGATTGTAAAACAAGGCACAACTTACTTAAATCAATGTCTCACTTAACAACAGAAATGTTGGGCTCAATTGTGGTCCTAAACTGAGTACTACCTCTATCTTTTCTAGTGATTCAGTACAGGTGGACACAGCCAAATAACGATGGGTGAGTCTGTCTTCGTCCATCTCTTTTTACGCTGCTTGTTCTGACCCTCCGTTCTCAGTTAACTTTAAGCCTTTAAAAAGAGAAGAATAGAATTTGTACAGACTCTGCCCTGAAAATCTTGCTAATTGGTTCTTCCTGTGGTTTCCTAAAGTGGAATTGGAAATGAATGCAGATGCTACAGCCACATGAAACCCTGGGAAGAAGGCCTGAGGAAGGGTCTTTTAAAACAAAACAAAACCCTTCTGTAAAAATTAGTAACATGCCATGGGGAATATATGGTAGTCCTCAATTTAAGATCATTCTCTAGTGGTATGCCTGTAATATGTTAATTTCATCATAAAGCTACATCTATGTACATATATGTATATATGTACATAAATATAACTGATTTTAAGTCAGTAATCTAATACAGGTAACTAGCCCAAATTTTCTTTTTTTTTTCTTTTCTTTTAAGATTTTATTTTAAATTTACAACAAATCCATCTTTCATTTAAACAGTGTGTTGACTGGGTACATATATCTTGTGCTAACAATTATAATTAACATACTTTTCTTGCTAAAATATCAGTAATCACATTTTCTTTATAAGCCATTGTCACATATTTTATCTTCGTGACAACCTGTTCTGACCCAAACCTGGTTCCAAGGAAACAAACACGAAACAGAGGTAACAGCAAAACCTTTTAATGATTCTTTACAAATTCCGTTCCTTCCCAGTTAAAAAGCTGTTTCAAACTAATTGTCCCTGATAAGAATGAGCCTTGCCAAGGTGGTGCAAGGCTGCCAAGAACACTAGATAAAGTTGCCAAGAAATAGTTCAAACACAAAGAGTCTCTAAACACCAATCAGGATACTCCGAACATCCACAAGGCTTGAGTGCAAAAACTTCTTTGCTTCCTGCAAAGAACTCCGGTTTCTCGGCTGGCTTTTATCTCTTAAGGGAGGGGCCATTACCTTGCAGCCTTACTCTTGAGTCACCCGTGCTGCTGCAGCTGCTCTTTCCTTTGAGCAGCCCTGCGCGCACATGCAATGGGCACAGGCTCCTCAGGGAATTCTTCATCCCTGCAGCCAGCCTCCACAATCTCCGAAGGCAGCCCTCCACTCCCTGATGGTCCTGGCCCCATCCCTGTATAACATGCAGGCTCCTCATCTGAGTCCTCGCTCTCTGACACCTCAGCTATCTGCACCTGCTGCCAACGAACCACAGCACAATCTCAACATATTTCTCTATACATTCATCTAATCAATTTTAACTTGTTTTATTTTCCAACCATTGATAGAATGAATCCCATGCCATATAATATTCAGTTTCTTCTTTTTGTTTAATTGCCAATGTTAATCTATTCATCCCTGAACATTCTAATATTTTCCCAATCACCTTCCCCTCTACCGGAATTTGTTCGCTTTTCCAATTCTGAACAAATACAAATCTAAAATTTCTTTTGGTAAGCGAGATGGTTGTTAAGTGAGTGTTGTTCCATTTTAGGACCTTCCTTGCCACAGTAGTGAAGTGAATCGTTGCAGTCGCTCAGTTAATAACACGGACGTTAAGTTGAATCTGGCTTCCCCAGATTCATGTATGAAGGCCACAAAAGGGGATTTGATTGCTGATTGTACCCTATGACGATCATTAAGTGTTGTACCTGATGATTCTTGACTCTTGACGAATGTACCTTTTCTTTTATGTATGCTGAGAGCATTTGCGCCAAGACAAATTCCTTGAGTGTCCACTTGGCCAATAAAGAATTCTATTCTGTTCTATTGTATTCTATTCCATTCCACTTCATTCTACTCTACTCTACTCTACCTCTACTCTATTCTCTATCCCGTTCCATCCCATTCTGTTTCAATTCTATTACTATATCATTCTATTCTATTCTGTTCTGTTCTATTCTATTCTATTCTATTCTACTGTACTCTACTCTACTCTAATTCTACTCTATTCTCTATCCCATTCCATCAAATTCTGTTTCAATTCTATTTCTATATCCTTCTATTCTATTCTATTGTACCCTATTCTATTATTAAGTCTTGTACCATATGATTCTGGACTTTTGATGAAGATATCTTTTCTTTTATGTACATTGTGTTAACTCATAAAACATTCCTATGCCTGTTTTATTAGTTGCCATTAAAAAGAAGGGGAGAGAGAAGGAAATCTGGAAGAGCAGTTTGAAAGCAAAAGAACATTCCAACTGTTATCTTTCAAAGAATGTAACTAAAATACCAGAGCTTTTGCCTGCAAATATATTTAATTGGAGACCATGAATGACACCCAGCCCTGAATGTGCTCAATTGGAGAATCTGGTTGATGAGAGACCCAGGAGGGAAGGGGGAAACAGGGTCGCAGGGGTCTGTAAATTATATATGTCAGAGTTGGCTTTGTACAGGGCAGTGCCCATATGTCACCTCTGATGAATCCTTTGAATTTTTTTGAAATTTGGCTCGAAAATCATGATTTAATTAGAGGGATTGCTGGAATCCTGACACACTGAGAGCATTTGCACCAAGACAAATTCCTTGTATGTCCAATCACACTTGGCCAATAAAGAATTCTATTCTATTCTATTCTATTCTATTCTATTCTATTCTATTCTATCACATGACTCCTAAACACTGTAATATGAACCAGTGGCCAAGGATCTGGATTTTGATCATCTGACCAACCCTGGGGATGCTGCAATGGTCATAAGTGTGAAAAACGGTACTACGTCTCTTGTTTCAGTGCCATTGTAACTTCAAACAGTCACTAAATGAACTATTATAATTTGAGTACTACTTATAAGAGTGAACTTTAATCTGAAGTATTTAGGGGACCACCATTTCCCCAGGGGTGTGAGTAGAGTTCTTTTTTCAAGAGGCCCTTGACATGACAGGAAACATTCCCAGAGGTGTTTCTGTCGCTCCTTCCTTTGTTTCCTTTCATTTGGTTAATTAATTAACTCTGTTGTTTATTGACCTCGGGTTCATTTAACCAGGCTTGCAATATTTAAAAATATTCATTGCATTTACCCATTAGATGGTGCCGAAGAACCTTAGACAACAGTTCCATCACAATTAATTCAGATCTGGCTCTGCAAATCAGAGGCCGTTGTTTTGGACACTAGAAAAAAGGAGGTTATTTCTCATTTTTGGCAGTCTAATTCTTTGTGTTTTCAGCTGCCGAATCTTTTACCCATGACGATTGACTGTGGCTCATCCAGCCATCTCTCTTGGATACTGACACTTTTTTTGCCTGCTGTGTCTAGCTCAGGATGCTCATTGATCCGTTGATTATCGGCTGATTCAATTCCAACAGATGCTCACTGGGTGGCTAATATGTGGAGGGAAAGGAAAGCAAACCTGCAAAACAAGACAAAACAAAGCTGCAGGTACCCCCTTCGCTTTCCCAAAGACTGTGGAAAGCTACGGCCCAGAGAGTTCAGCAACCATTCTCAGGTGTCATGGAAAATTGAAGGCAGCAAAAGAAAGAGTCCTGGGAAGATGAAAATACAATCAGGGAATTGTTATTTTCATGGTGTCCATATTAAAACTTTAGTAGGAGCGCTGAGCCATCCCAGTCAAATGCTTCTCTGATCTATTTTTGAAAATCTCCAGTGGTGAGGCCGCCACAATTTCTGAAGGCCAACTGTTTCACCGATGAATTGTTCTCACATTCAGGAATTTTTTTCTAGGTTGCTTCTCTCTTTAATTAGTTTCCACCTGTTCTGTATCCTGTATAGATGCAGACAGATAAACTCCACAAATCATCTACAACAAAGTACTTTTATTGGTTCATCAGGTATCCTCATAACTCATATTTGTGATGAAGTTCTTCTTTAATGACCAATCCTTTGCATTTCTGTCTTGTAGGTAAAAAGATGGTTTATCTCCTATCCTTTTTCTCCCATCTTGTAAAAAGTAGAACAGTTACCACGAGTCCATGAGTTCAGCCAAGAGTGAGGAAAACTCCCCCAACCCATCGAGGGTCAATTTAGTGACCAATTAGGATTACAGATGTGGTCACGTGACATGGACTACATTTCCCAGGATATCTTAACTACATTTACCATGATGCATTCCCTGAAGGGAACAGCTCACAATTGCTACCTAACTCTCCAATTCCCATACACTGGCTGGACAGCACACCACCCACTGTTTAGGAGAAAGGGTTGATCCTCTCTTGTTTGTAGTAGCCCCTCAAGTACAGGAAAACTGATAGCATATCACCCTTAGTACTTCTCTACTCATACCTTGTTCCTGCAATGGTTCGTCATATGGTTTAGCCCAGGGATGGGATTCAAATTGTTTAACAGCTGATTCTGTGGGCATGACCAGGTGGACCATTTGACTGAGTGGATGTGGCTTCTCTCTCTTTTTTTTTTTTTTGCAGCAAACCCCACCCCCACTCCCCAATTATTATTTTTTTTGCCTCCTGGGCCTTAAGGAAGCCTCCTGGGCGAAGCAGTAAGACAGTGAGGGGGATCCTGGCACAGCTGATCATCGGAACAGCTTATCCTTGGGAGGGGAAAAAAAGGAAATACCTCAAGGAGTGACTGGTCAGGGAAGAATGCAGTCAGTGATGTCAGGCATGCACACGATGTTGTTCATATGCGATAAGGACTGACGGGGACAGGAGGGAGGGGAGGGAGGGGAGGGGCCAGCCAGGGGCATAATTTGCCAGTTCTCCAAACTGTGCAGAATCATAACAACTGGAACTATAGAACCGGTCCGAACTGGTAGAATCCCACCCCTAGTTTAGCCTCCAGACCCCTTATCACAGTCATTGTGATGAAATGGTTAGAATGCAGTACTGCAGGCTACTTCTGCTGATTGCCACCTGCCAATATTTCGGCAGTTTGATTCTCACCAGGCTCAAGATTGACTCAGCTTTCCACCTTCCGAGGTGGATAAAATGAGGACCCAGATTGTTGGAGGCAAGAGGCTGACTCTGTAAACAGCTTGGAGAGCTGTTTAAAAGCACTGTGAAGTGGTATATAAGTCTAAGCACTCTTGTGATTGCTGTCATCCTGGTTGCTCTTCTCTGCATTTTTTTTTCAAAAATTTTAGCAATCAAAAGGTTTTGAAACCAAAAATTTCAAAAAATGTAGCAAGGGGTTCTCTGCCCAGTTGCTGGGTGGCCGTGGCCATGGTGGTCATGGCCTAGTCAGCCTCCTGCACCACAGTGGGGGTGGGGCATTTTTGCCCTCTCAGGGCTCCGGAGGCTTTGCTCAAGCCTCTGGAAAGCGAAAACAGACTTCCCAGGCTCTGGAAGCTCTCTGGAAGCAGGAAACAGGCCCATTTCCGGCTTTCCCAAACTTCCGGGAAGCCCATTTTTCACCCTCCCCCAGCCTCCGTGCACACCCTGCATTTACCTGCATCCAAAATGGGCCACCTGGGGACTTCCGGGAGGGGTAGGGCCAGCCAGGAGTGGGATTTGGGGGTTCTCCAAGCTGCCGAGAATCTTAGTGAGGGGCTCTCCCGAACCCCTGTGAGCCCCCAGCAGCCTACTCCTGTTGAGAATCTCCACAGACAGAGAGGAGAATTCCATTTCTGATCTTTTTCTCCTGACTTTAAGTGTTGTGGTTAGCCAGCAGCAGGTGCAGACGGCTGAGGAGAGCGAGGACTCAGATGAGGGGTCAGGACCATTAGGGAGTGGAGTGCTGTCTTCAGAGATTGGGGGGCTGGCAGCAGCGATGAGGAGGTTCCCGAGGAGCCTGCGCCACGTGCATGTGCACACAGGGCTACCTGTAGGAAAGAGCAGCTGCAGCAGCACGGGTGACTCAGGAGTAAGGCTGCAAGGTAATGGCCCCTTCTTCAAGAAGATAAAAGCCAGCTGTGAATCAGACGTTCTTTGCAGGAAGCAAAGACATTTTGAAATTTGAGCCTTGTGGACATCACAGTATCTTAAGTTGGTATTTGGAGACTCTGGTGTTGTGAAATATTTCTTATCTGTTCTTCTTGGCAGCCTCGTACAGTTTTGGCGAGGCTCGTGTTTATCAAAGTTAATTAGTTTGCAGCAGCCTTTTAACCCGGTTTTCATAAGAACCATTAAAAGGTTTCTGTTCCCTTTGGTTTGTGTTTGTTTTATTGGAAAAGGGTTTGGGTCAGAACATTAAGGGAAAAGGAGAAAGAGCAAATGGTTACCAGAACAAAAAGTAACCACATGAACTTGGGTCACAGCAACAGTCATAAGTATGATTTTGAATTTTGTTCACATCATCATGGGGACACTGCAAGGGTTGTAAGTAAGGATAATAGTCATAAGTCATTTTTCTCAGTTGTAACTTTGAACGGTTACTAAATGAACTGTTGTAAGTTGAGGACTACCTGTATTTAAAAGGAGGTGAAGCTTTAATCACATTTGCATTATAAATTATAAATGCAAATGTCAAAAAGGTTATTTATGGCAGAGTTTCTGCAGCCCTGATCCCTGCCTCATTTTCTTTTGTCCTTGTTCCCTAATCTCCCCTCTCTAGACCTCTGTCCTAAACCTCTCTTTAAAGTAGGGATGCAGTTAAAAGATGTCATAAAAAGTGTAAATATAAACAGTTATAAGAATGTTTTCTGGGAATCCTGGAAAATGTCTTTTCAAAAACCAGGAAAGAGAACATTGCTTTAGGAAAAAAAAAAAGACTTTATAAATCCTTTTAAAAAGTAACTACAGGACAGCATAAGAGGCAAGTTGAGAAACAGCTCTGGTTTTAATTTTATCTTTGATGGTTTTTTTTTTTTTATCCCTGCTTGGGGGGAGGAATGTGGATTGAGAATGAGCATGAAGCAATTTAGATCTTTTTAAAAGAAAGATGGGAGAGGAGAGCTAACCTCTTTAAAACCAAGAGGATTTTTCTTATATATTTCAAGTGCATATAAAGCTTGTCTTATCTAACTCCATAAAGTCATCCTAATTTCTGACCTCTAACTTCCATTAGGCTAATTGGCACAAAACTACTTGTGATATCTTTTTTATAAAACATGCACATGCACAGAGAGAGGGAGGGAGGGAGGGGGAGGGAGAGAGAAAGGGAGGGAGGAAGGGAGGGAGAGAGAAAGGGAGAGCAAGAGAGAGAGGGAAAGAGGGAGGGAAAGAGAGAAAAGGAGGGAAAGAGAGAGAGGGAGGGAGATAGGGAGAGGGAGGAGGGAGAGGGAGAGAGAGAAGGGAGGGAGGGAGAGAAAGAGGGAAGGGGAGAGAGAGAAAGAGAGAGAAAGAGAGGGAGAGCAGGATGAAGAGATAAAGAGTGAGAAAGAGAGGGAGAGGGAAAGGAAGGGTAAGGGAGGGAGGGAGAAAGAGAGGGAGGCACAGAGAGAGAAAGAGAAAGGGAGGGAGAGGGAGGAGGGAGAGAGAGAGAGAGAGAGAGAGAGAGAGAGAGAGAGAGAGAAAGGAAAGGAAGGAGAGGGAGAGAAAGAGAACTGTATTTGTCCATTAAAAACTTGCTGAAAGAGTTCACAGCTGTCTTGCCCACTTGGAAATGCCCTGTGACCAAAGCCTGGATCTGAAAATATGTGCACAAATGTTTGACATGTGAAACCTGTGAGCACAGCATGATGGGAAGAAGGGAGAGACAAAAGTGGAACCTAATTTTTTTCAATAATCTAAGCATGTATGGAGAATGGGATCATCAACAGGTATTAGCTGAAGGGGATGCAGCTTAAAAATATCCGTTCAAGATAATTCTGAATTTAGTCATACCAGAAAATGAGTTGCCTACTCTGCTTGTTATTTCTGCCATCCTGAGCAACTGTTCTGCTTCAACAACTGCTGGCTGATGTGTTGTGAAGTCATGGCTTGTTTGTGGCATTTAGTTCCTTCTGTGGGATGGGGTTGCAGTAGAAGCAGGACATTCACTGCCTTGACTTGGATAATTGAACTCAATTGAACAATAATTGAATAATATTCAACTGAATTCAATTAATCGGTTGAAGACCACTATCTTGAATTGAATAAGGCAAGACAAAAAACAACGGATGGAAATTGATCAAGGAGAGGAGCAACCTAGAGTTTAAACCAGAATTGTTCTTGTTGGGAATAATGAAAGGGAAATATAGGAAAAAGATCAAATATATCATGAGCTTTTTAATCTTCTAAGATTAATTTTCATCCATTGCTTCTTGTTCTGCTTCAGGTGATTTGGAAAATACATTGGCCCCCTCTCCTTTGTGACAACCCCTGAGATATCAGATGACTGCTATCATATCACTCTTAGTACAGAAAAGTACAGATATTTTTAAAGGAAGAAATCTTTTAATAATTACTTGGCTGAAGTATTTAAAATACAAACCAAACGTTAATAAAACTATGTTTAGTTAAAAGATTCTTCAAGGCTCTTTGCTGCTGGGATAAATTTTCTTTTTCTACATATTTAAATACATTTCTACATCCTCTTTCTACATTTTAAAAGAACATTGATCCCAATAAAGATGGATTTCCATATTCAGTATTTGGCCATAATAAACCTTAACAATAAATTAGTTAGGAGTTGTTGGTTTTTTGCACCATTGTTTTACGTCCTTAGAAAAACAGACAATAAAATCAAACTAGCAGCAATTATTAAAGTTGGTTGTATTTCCAGTTGTTGTCATTTTTAAAGCTTTCACTAAATGCATATTTTGGTCAAAATTAAGTAAACTGTCTGTTCCATCAGAGATGGTACCATTCTGATGGCAAGTTAGAATGGGAGGGACCCTGCCTAGGTAGTATCAAGTAGCATCATTTAAGCAAGGCTTCAGTGAGATTTCTCAAAAGGAAAATAAATGAAAAGTTTAAAATTCCAAATTCTTTTAAGAAAACTACAATTGGAACAATACCACTTGATATGGAATAGATTCTATGAGTGATCAGAGGCAAGGGGTAGAAGTTAGAGGAAGAAAAATGATGAATGCTTTTATTTAAAAACAGAGATGGTGTATAACTATAATCGCTATAAGCACTCAAAATATGAATGAGTTAAACATAAAGAAAAAAAATGACTTTATGTGTTATTGTATCATTAGTACTATTATTAGTAAATGGGAAAATATATTTCATAGCATTAGCTATGGTTTTTGTTTCTTGTAAACAGTATACTCGGCAGTGGTGGGATTCAAAAAATTTGACTAATGGTTTTGTGGATGTGGCTTGGTAGGCATGGCAGGGGAAGGATACTGCAAAATCCTCCTTCCCTCCCCACCCCACTAACCTGCTCTCCAGCTCTGTCCTCCTGTGCAAGGCAACCAAAAAAGGACCCAGTCGATCAGCTGGGACTCAATGGGAGGCAGAGAAGAGATCGGGTTGGCGGGGCCAGTCAGAGGTGGTCTTGGCTGGTTCTCCAAACTACTTAGAATTTTTGCTACCAAAAATTCTCCAGAACCTGTCAGAACTGGCTGAATACCACCTCTGATTAGTACTGTTATTAGTAAATGGAAAAATTTATTTTATAGTATTAGCCATGGTTTTTCTTTCTTGTAAACAGTATACTTAGACAAAATGCTGTATTCAAAAATGTTTATGAAAGGAAAGAAAGAAAGAAAGAAAGAAAGAAAGAAAGAAGGAAAGAAAGTTTGCCCTAAAAAGCTTGCTTAAATGGGAAGGATTTATTTGGAGCTCCCAGTTCCAAAGATGCACTTAGTTTTCCTATAAAATTCAATGCTCCTCCAGTTATCATGTTCTGAAGCACGATAAACCAACGAAACATGTTTATTTGAAGGAAACTGTCTGGCTTTTATCCCTACAGAAACCTGATGCCAAGGACCCTGGAGGGACAAATCACCATGGAGAAAACGCCAAGTTATTTTGTGACCAAGGAAGCCCCTCAGCGCATTTACAATATGTCCAGAGACACCAAGTTGATTGTGGTGGTTCGCAACCCTGTGACCAGGGCCATTTCGGACTACACTCAGACCCTTTCCAAGAATCCCACCATCCCCAGCTTCCAAAACCTGGCCTTCAAGAACCTGAGCATGGGTCTTATTGATGTCACCTGGAGCGCGGTGAGGATTGGTCTTTACGTGAAACATCTGGACCACTGGTTGCGTTACTTCCCTCTCTCCAAATTTCTCTTTGTCAGTGGAGAGAGGTTGGTGAGTGACCCAGCTGGGGAAATGGGCCGTGTCCAGGACTTCCTGGGCCTCAAACGCGTGGTGACGGACAAGCACTTCTACTTTAATGAAACCAAGGGTTTCCCTTGCTTGAAGAAACCGGAAGGGAGCAGCAGACCCCGATGTTTGGGGAAGTCCAAAGGACGGCCACACCCCAAAATTGACCTGCAGATTGTCCAACGCCTGCAGGAATTTTACAGGCCCTTCAACTTGAAGTTCTATCAAATGACAGGGCAGGATTTTGGGTGGGATTGAGAGATCTCCTGGAACCAAGGAGGCAAGAGGGAGTGCCGTGGGAGCAAACAGAAAGCCTTCTCTAAGCTCCCGTGAAGTACTTAACTTCTCCCAAAAGCCTGTTGGGCAAATGTGGCATCTGAAATGCAACATCCAAGGAACATTTTCTGAGTCTGACCCTTACTAATTTATATAATTTCCTTCCAATAAGAGAGAATTTTTATGCTTACAGTGTAGTGGAGAGAAAGACTTTAAGCCTCGCCCGGCTGACATCCGCAAGACGAGAGCGAAGGACGGGAAACATAGATCGGTTGAAATATCCCTGCTAAATAAATCTGGCCAAAATGGATAAGATTTCTGAATTTGTGTTAGGTGAGAGAAAATAAGTCAAAGAGGGTGTCAACTAAAAAATACTCCTTTGGTCTTTTTAGTTGCCAGCAGAAAGGGAGTGGGGGAAAGCAGTGCATTCCTTAAATGCCTCGGATAATCACCTTGGTAGCCCAAAACTGTCCACGTGCAAGAATATTACTGGAGGGCATGATTGATGACTCTTGGCTATGGATGTGTCCCATTGGAGAATATACCTCCAGGGGGTGGGAGAAAGACCAGAGTCTAGGGGCAAATGAATGATGTATTTTAGTGTTGGCTGCACCCAGCTAACGTCAACATGCCCACTCCTAATGAATCAATTATTTTTTACTCTGAGAGATGCAGCTAGAAACTTATGATTTAAATGGGGGTAGATTTGTTGGAGCCATGACAGTGGGTTTGCCTGGGTCAGAAATGTCCTTGGTGTCATCCAGTCAGTTTTGCTCTTGCATATGGGATTGATTGTACAGGTAGTCCTCGACTTACAATCATAATTGAGCCCACTGGTGGGCTTGCAACCGGTTCAACAACCGGTTCTGTGAGAATGTGCTTCGTGAGCACATGCAGCATTCAATAAACAGCAATTGGAACCTGTCCCACTCACCTTCTAGCCTTTCCTGGTAAGGAGAACAGCTGAGGTGCGGTAATCCACCTTGCCGTGCAAATTAGCTGAGCTGCAAAAGAAGGAAATGTAAGACACAATAACCCAGGGGAGGGTGGGCGGGGCCAAGTGATCGTACTTCGTACCGGTTCGCTTGAACCGTTGCAAACCGGTAGCAGCTCACCACTGATTGAGCCCAAAATTTATGTTGCTAAGTGAGACATTTAAATGAATTTACCACATTTTGCAGCCTTTCTTGCCACAATTGTTAAGTGAGCCACTGCATGTTCTTAAATGAGTAATATGGTTGTTAAATGAATGTGGCTTCCCCATTGACTTTGCTTGCCACAAGGTCGCAGAAGGGGATCAGGTGATCCCAGGACACTGCAATTGTCATAAATGTGAGTCAGTGTCTGAATTTTGATCAGGGGACCACGGGGATGCTGCAACAGTCGTAAATATGAAAAACAGTCAAAAGTCACTTTTTCAATACCATCATAACTTCAAACAGTCACTAAGTGAACTGTCGTAAGTCAAGGACTAGCTGTATTTCATGTGGATGATGTAAAGAAGCCAGGTTATGGTTTCACTCTCAATCAAATAACCAGCATGAATGATGGGTGGTGATAAGGTATCGTGAATGTAGAATTTATTGAATTGAGTCAATGCGCTTAAAGTCTACATGCATTTTGGGGAAGCTGTCGTTGTGCTAACCATTTAATGAGAACTTCTTGGTGTGTCCCAAAATGTTCTGGTTGATCAAGAACCAAGACCACTATGTTAATGCACATTATTTCAATTGCACGACACACAATGCATACCCAGCACATGTTTGTGTGCAGTGTGGGAAAGCACAACTACCTGTTCACAATCTGCACATTGAAGACTCCTGATTGAATAAGATACTTCCACTTTCTCAATGTCTAGGCTGCATAGAAAGGATTAATCATTGCCGTATGGCTAACATGGTCGAAGGAAAACCAAAAGCATATTTTGTACAGAAAAAGCACAGCCTGTGGTACAGCGTTTCATTGGCGCATCAGCTCCTGAGAATTTCCGCTTTTTTAAAATTTAAAATTCAACTTTCAAGCCATTGTGACCCAAGAAGATGTGCTTAAATGTACAACTGTTACTTGCATGCTACTTGAAAATGAAGGGATCATTTCCCATCCCCTGAGATTTATGGGAAGATACATTACAGGTCTGTGGAGATTATCAGTTCTCCAGGTCACAGCTGTCCCAAAGATGCTTAACTAACTGGACTGTTTTTTTCTTTAAGAAAGAAGAACAAAACATTTTATTTCTCTTCCAAGGAACTTTGTCACAACTAATGAAGTCTCTTACATGGAAACAAAACATTCTGTTGTCTCCAAAGTGCTTTTTCAGAAGGCAACTAGGCTGTACTTTTTAGATAACTGGATGTCTGAGAATCTCCGCAGACACTGAAATGTTCTGTTCTTTTTCCTCGAGGAAGAAACATTCTTTGGAAAAAGCACCTTTGAGATCCACGACGAGGACTTTCAAAAAATTTTTATCCAACCCTGCGGACCGAACCAGTATAAGTTAAACAAAATGTGATAATTGTGCAGGCCCCGAGTTTTCATTTCTTCTTGGAACACATGTGATCTGAAAATACATAAAATTGCCTTCTACACGTCACTTAGAGGGACGTGGTGGTTCAGTGGCTAAAACGCTGAGCTTGTCGATCAGAAAGGCCGGTAGTTCGGTGGTTCAAATCCCTAGTGCTGCATCACAGAGTGAGCTCCCGTTCCTTGTCCCAGCTTCTGCCAACCTAGCAGTTTGAAAGCATGTAAAAAATGCAAGTAGAAAATAGGGACCACTTTGCTGGGAAGGTAACAGCGTTCCATGTGACTTTGGTGTTCAGCCATGCCGGCCACATGACCACAGAGACGTCTTCGGCTGGCCCTTCAGCTTTGTAATGGAGATGAGCCAGAAACGAGTAGCATGTATGTGCAAGGGGAACCTTTACTTTCACCTTTACATGTCACTTGGATGTTCCTTACTTAGATGTTGCATGATCTTACAGTCAACATAAACTACTTGCAAGATGTGCCATTTCTGCATGGGACCATCCAGGTTTTCCCACCCACAGTATGTGACCATTGGGCACAAACAAAGGACCAAGCATTAATGCATCCATCTGACTCAATAGGCAGCAGCCAATGTGACAAACGTTTTGGAGAAGAGGCAAAGATTCCATTGTTATTTTGGGGGGGTTCATTCTGGTAAAGGCTGAGCCAAAGATTGGGTAGAACTTCAGCAAGGGTCCCTGTAGGACAGAGGTCTCCAAACTGGGCAACTTTAAGACTTGTGGACTGGGAGAATTCTGGGAGTTGAGGTCCACAAGTCTTAAAGTTGGCAAGTTTGGGGACCTCTGCTGTAGGAATTCTTGGCCGTAGCTAATTTAAAAAAAAGGAAAATAACAGAAGTGCCTCTGTTCCACTCTCCAAATGTTTTTGACAAGTTTTTCTTGTTCATACTTACACAGGGGTGTGCCGCCCAGATTTGCAAAGCAAAAAGAATAGCAATGCTCCCTTTTATACATCTGATAACAGGAAGATGAGCAAGATTAAAAAGAAATAGAAAAAAGGGTGGAGTGAAATTTATCAGATTTTGCTTTCTTCATGTCTTCATGGGCTGCAATTTTTGTACAAGTTATGATTTGGAGATCTTAAAATGTGTCACAATGTATGAACACGTCCATGTGCTTTTTAAAGAGGGCTTGTTAATCTGTTAGCTGATGGACATGAAGCGAACAGATGTGTGATACTAAAACCTGTTTGTGGTCTCTCCAGTATGGCAGACACAATCGCTTTCACACACCCACAAAAAGCATTGTCTTTGAATTTCAAGCCAAGCAGCACAAGACATATTTTTCCAGCGCCTGGCAAAAGGAAGGGCTGTAGTATGCAGGTACTCCTCGACATATGACCACAAGTGAGCTCAAAATGTGTGTTGCTGAGTGAAACATTGGTTCAGTGAATTTTATCCCATTTTACAACCTTTTGTGCTGTAGTTTTTTGTTCAATTAATCCCTGCAGTGGTTAAGTTAGCATGATGGTCGTTAAACTAATCGGGCTTCCCCTTTGACTTTGGTTATATGAAGGTCACAGAAGGAGATCATGTGACATTGCAACTATCATAAATATGAGCCCGGTGTTGAGTGTCTGAATTTTGATCTTATCACCATGGGGATACTACAATGGTCAGTAAGGGTGAAAAATGGTCATAAGTCAGTTTTTTTCAATGCTACTATAACTTTGAATGGTCACTAAATGAATTGTTGTAAGTCGAGGATGACCTGTACTTCCACTGATCATTGACCTCACTCAGTGGTGGTATTCTACCAGTTCGGCCCAGTTCTACTGAGTCGGTAGCGCCGATGAGCAGCAGAGACGGAACCAGTTCTCTAAGACACTCTACAATTGCTACGTAGCAGCTGCTGAAGCATCAGGGAGAGGGCAGAATTGCAGGAAGTGACTCAAAACACCTCTGTGCCTGTGCAAAGTGCTCATTTGGTACGCATGCACATGCAAAGTGCACCCACCAAGCCACGCCCACCAAACCAGTGGCAAAAATATTTGAAACACACCACTGACCTCACCATATGGTGCTTGCTTTTACACCCATATCTTAAACTGTGGAGTGTAGGGCAGCCAAAAAAGCGAATACAATCCTGGGTTGTCTAAACAGTCATAGAATCAAGATCATGTGATGTATTAGTACTGCTTTATAAAGCCCTAGTAAGGCCACTCCTGGAATACTGCATCCAGTTTTGGTCACCACATTACAAAAAAAGATGTTGAGGCTTTGGAAAAAGTTCAGAGAAGAACAACTAAGATATTCAAAGGCCTGGAGACTAAACCATATGAAGAACAGCTGCAGGTTTGGGGTTTGGCAGTCTAAAGAAAAGAATTAGGGGTGACAGAATAGCAGTATTCCAATATTTGAGGGGCTGCCACAAGGAAGAGGGGATCAAATTATTCTCCAAAGCACCAGAAGGGCAGGACAAGAAATAATGGATGGAAACTAATCAAAGAGAGAAGTAATCTGGAATCGAGGAGAAACTTCCTAACAGGGAGGACAATTAACCAGTGGGATAGCTTTGCCTTCAGAAATCGTGGATGCTCTATCCCTGGAGGTTTTTAAGAAGAGACAAGGCAGTCACTTGTCTGAAATGATATAGTTTCTTCTGCTTGAGCAGGGGGCTGGACTAGAAGACCTCCAGGGTCCCTTCGAGCTCATTCATTCTATACTGTGCTGGGAAACCAAATTGCAACCCAAGCATCTCTTTAAACCAGTGAATCAACCTGATCCTTGTAACTCCTGCTCTCCCTCTCTCATTCACAGAGAGAGAGAGAGAGAGAGTTGCCATTGTGCCAATGGAAGTGACATCCTAGATCACCCCCCCCCCCCCCAGGGGGGCTCGGGTATCAGAGGTCTTGGGGAGCAGGGAGCCTCCATTGTGGCTTTTCCTGGCAGCCTCCCATGATAGACTGTCCCCGTCTTGTTTAGGTTTTGTTTCCAGCCTGACATTCGACCAAATTATTCTCCACCGAGGTCTTTCAGGATGCCTAAAAGCCCGCAATAGTGATCCTTGTTTGTCATCTGAATGCCTGCACTGAGGGGCTGAGGGCCATTGAGATGCAAAGAAGCCCCATGGAAAGCTGGTTTCTGTCTCCCCCTTATGAAAACAGGGGCCCCGCCTTCTCCCTGCCCCCCCCCCAGCTTTGACAAAAGCCGGCTTGAATCTCCAAAGCCACACAATGCTGGATGGAGGGGGGGGGGCTTTCAGAGCTTCTGACATCACCCCCAAAGGTCTGGAAGGGAGCCGTGGCAGGCAGGCCTCATTAAGGGCATTCTGTGGTCCAGGCAGAGGCTGGGAAGGGCAGGAGGGGAGAGGGGGAGGGATGCAAGCTGACTGCCCAGATTAAGACTTTTGAAGTACTACATGCACCCCCTGTTTCAACTAATTGCTGCCCTGCAGCTCCGGGGTCAAGTATTTGCATTCATGGCATTGAGCGGCCGCCACTTGTGGGGTTGACCAGGTGAAGCGTCTACTACTTCATTTGAGGAAGACAATTAAAAACAGCCCCTTGTAGGCAGAGGAGAGGGGAGAAAGAGGAGAAGGAAGGCCGATCAGCTCAAATCAATCAAACAGAATAGAGCCAGAAGGGACCTTGGAGGTCTTCTAGTCCAACCCCCTGATCAAGCAGGAAACTCAACTCGATTTCAGACAGGGAGCTCTCCAATCAATTCTAAAACCTCCAGTAATGAGGTGCCATGATTTCCGAAGGCAAGCTGTGCCATGGTTGATTCTCACTGTTAAAAAGTTTCTCCTTAATTCCAGGTTGCTCCTCTCCTTGATTAGTTTCCATCCAACTCAGAGGTGGCCTTCGGCAGGTTCTGACCGGTTCTGGAGAACCGGTAGTGGAAATTCTGAGCAGTTTGGAGAACCGGCAAATGCCACCTCTGATTGGCCCCGCCCCATATAGTCTCCGCCTCCCATTGAGTCCCAGCTGATTGGCTGGGTCTTCTTTGGTTGCCCTGCACAGGAGGACGGAGCTGGAAAGCAGGCTAGTGGGGTGGGGAGGGAAGGGGAGGAGATTTTGCAGTAACTTTCCCCTGCCACACCCACGAAGCCATGCCCATAGAACTGGTAGTAAAATCTTTTGAATCCCACCACTGGTCTATTGTTTCTTGTCTTGCCTTCTGGTGCTGTGGAAAATAGATGGTCTCCTGTTCTTTGTTTCAGCCCCTCAAATACTAGCCATAGTATTCCTTCAACTGTTCTTCCAGAGCAAAAACTTCAGCATTCAAATAAAAATTTTGGGTACTGCTGGGGGCTTTCAGGAGTAAGTCATGTTATGGAAGCCAGAAAAATCCAACTTTCCATCAGATTTGTGGGCAATCAGGAGAAAACCTTTGGCCATTGCTTGCTATATCTCCCTTTGAAAGGGAATAAGTTGGTCAAGAAATACACAATGCTGCAGGAATTCATTAGCATCCATGCCAACATTACTGTCCTCTCTCCCCGATGCTCCTGGAGTTTTCTGCTGGGATTCTCGCCATTTCAACATCGAGGAACTGGAGTGTCAGTTACAGCCACCCTTTCCTGGAAGGGTCAGTGAGTGATCATGTGACCTTGTCACTCATCCGCCTCCGATTCCATCTCCTTGGCTTTCTTGTCATGTGACCCTGTCAAGCATTTGGACAGGGGGCAGGATTGGCTGTCAGCTGAGATTAACTTGCCTGGGAGAGAGTTGGCTACACTGATAAGAATGTTTGGCATCTCTGAAGGGAGATGGATTCCCTTAGTAAATTCACTGCAACCACCAAGCCATTAAGTAAGAAGTGAAAAGATTTTATTTTGTTTGATCGATGGGCCACCCAACATTCCAAAATGAAGAGCTGGTCTTGAAATAACATAGAATAACAGAGATGGAAGGGACCCTGGAGGTCTTCTAGTCCAGCTCGCTCCTCAAGCAGGAGATCTTATACCATTCCAGGAAAGTGCCTCTCCAGCCTCTTCTTAAAAACCTCCACTGGTGGAGCACCCACAACTTCTGAAGTCAAGCTGTTCCACTGTTTTATTGTTCTCACTGTTAGGAATAGAATAGAATAGAATAGAATAGAATAGAATAGAATAGAATAGAATAGAATAGAATAGAAT